>BQNB010042261.1:0-46236 GCA_026074375.1 Tanacetum coccineum | reverse complement strand
GAATATGTAACAGTTCCTCCAACAGTACTAAGGGTTACCTCAGCAGTACTAACTGTTGGAACTTCTTCACTAACAGGACCTTTCTTTAAACCAGCAGTACTAACTTCATCACTTGCTTTCTCACTTCCCTGTTGATCTTGAATGACTTCAGTTGGAGTCACTTCTTGAATGAATACTTCAGTGTCAGTACTTGCTTTTTCTTGAACCTCTTCATCAAATAACTTCCTCCCCTGTTTGGAAGAATCATCTTGAAAGACCTCTTCATCTGAGAGGACAACCCTAGCTTGTTTCCTGGCTTTCCCAACCTTTAACTGAGACTCCAGCTTCTTGACCCTGAGAATAAGCTTGGTATAGGAAGAACTGTAAGTTTTCTTTGTCTTCAACAAATTAACTTCTAAAACTCCAATCCTGTCAGAAAGAGTGATAACTAAATTCATCAATTCTTGAAGTTTCAAACTACCCTCATCACTTCCATGTGAGTAAACAGCATGGATAGGTGAGTCATGGGGTGTAGGAGGATGGTATTCTGTACCAGGTTGTGTTGGAGAAAGTTGTGTATGTGTGGGTTGAGTAGGTGATGGTTGAGCAGGAGATGGTTGAGTAGGAGATGGTTCAGGTGAAGGTGTATGTCTGGGGGAAGGTAAAGATGTGATTCTAGAACGTGAAGGTGATGGTTCAATATCATCTAACATAGTAGGAAATAGAGGAACATCCTGGCCTAAAAATCCCTTGGTGGATCTCTTCATATTGCTAAAAACCTTCATTGTTAGAGATGGAACATAATAAAATCTTGTGTGTTGTTGATGCTTGTGTCTCTTCAAGTCTAGGTATAGTTGTCCAAACATAGGGTACATCTAAAACTTATGGGGACTAGAGATGTTAGACAAACATGCTGGTCAAAATTTCTCCTAGAAAAATTAAACTTTCTATTTGGTGGCTAAACAAATGACAGCAACTGCAATATTACTACTAAACTGCTCCCAAGCAGTTTTTTGGGCTTAAGCAATGAAGAATATTATGAATAAGAAACCTCCATTGAGGTGAAAATGCACCTTTTTGAAAGGTTAACTTATCTGAGTCAGTAGTATAGCCCATAAGCGCCAATTGCGCAAAAATCTCTGTAGTTGGAAGAGAGGAAATACCATCTTGATCATCCAACTTGAGATGTTGCCGTAAAGAACCTTCAGTGATTGAATCGTGTCGTCCTTCAATAGTAGCATTATCTGACGTCGCCATTTCCATCAGCAAAGCCCAGCAGACCTCAAAATTGTTTTTATAAATGATACACACCACCTCTGGCTTTTGTAAGTGCATAGCAATTATGTCTTCGAGTGATGAAATCTATGATCTGATGAAATAAACCTGATTCTCGTAGATTTTTCCAGAAATGTACAATGTTATCTGGTCAAAAAAATCCATTTTTCCATGTGTAATGTTGTGGTTGTATAGAGTGGGATATGTTCGTGTATTAAGAATGAGGGCTGGAGAAATGTTATTTGCAATTTAATAGAGAAACTGAGAATATTAGTTGGACCAAAATTAAATGTAAATTGATGTTATTGTGATATAAAAATCAATTATTTGGAAATATATAGTTGATACCACGAAAGTCCAATTGGGTCAAACCCCTATTCCATAGGTATTGGCGAAAAATATCCAACGGATCTATTTATTAATGAAAAATCTGTTAGGCCCAAAACAAGTATATTACGGTTCTTATCCAGCAGTATTAGTTTAGGGCTAGCTAGTACTAAAAATTGCCTAGCTGTATTAACATCTTCCCCCATAAAGCAGTACAAACTCTCCATATGTTGCTAGACTTAAAAGAATAACTTCACAAATCTCTCTTTTCTGTTTTTAGCTCACATTTCATCTCTCCAATTCTTTTGGCTCACTTTTCGCTATGTTTTTTTTCACACAGCTATATTTAGATTTTGGTCACCAATTTCTATCTTTGTTTTAGCTCCAAATTACACAAGTGTAGTTCTTTGGCAAAATACCAGCCATAACGGATTTGATGAGTCTTTACCAATAGCCGTTTGCTTTGGAACTAGCCTTTGCTTCATTAGAAAAAACATGGTGCAATGATATCATTATTGTTTTGAGTTAACTCCTACTATAACGGATTTGAGGAGTCTTTACCAGTACAGTTTGCTCTAGGACTAGCCATTGTTCATTGTAAAAAAAATCGGTGCATTGAGGACACTTATAGTTTGTAGTAAACTATAAACATATCAACGATTTCGGGAAGTCTTTACTAGTAGCGTTTGATTCTAGACTAGTCATTTCTTGATGTCTTTAAGAAATGGTGAATTGATGACCATTGTTGTGTGGTGGAACAACCAAACCTTTAAGATAACCAGAATGTTTCTACCCTCAAATCAATACATTTTGGGAATAATCATTTCACATTCATTGTTTATACCTAAATAAGTTAGCTTAAAACCAAGAAAAAACAAAAAATCCAAAACATGGTTTTGTTAAAGTATAAGTGTTATTCACAGGATTAACAAAATACATAGAGATTATATAGCAGTACTAACTTAAGTACAATTTTAACAAAACAGTTTTAAAATGTATACTAGCAGTACTAATTAAGACTAGCAGTATTAATTGACTAATAGCTAAAGTAATAATATTTATAAACTTTTAAATACAAACAAAGAGATTTGGGCCCTTAGGGATTGAGCATTCCAATTCTTGAAAAACCAAGTACTGATACTCTACCAGCATCATAACCCACCCACCCTTTTGTAAGAAGGATCTGCTACATTAAGTTGAGTATCAATTTTAGCCATTTTGAATCAACTTCTTTAGTTTACAATCTCTTATAAAAGTGATGCCTAATCTCTATTGTTTGTTTTAGAGTGTTGAAAAGGATTTTCTATGATACAATTAGTACTGGTATTGTCAATGTAAATAAAAGTGTCATAAAAAAAAAAAAAATAATTGTACCCATAATCACAGCAATTGGTTTTGATCCAGAGAACTTGTCCACAACAACTTGCAGCAAGCCATATAGCTTCAGTTGTAGAAGTGCACCACAGTTTGTTTCTTGCATTGCTAAGAAATCAACCTATTTCTCAAAAATTGACAAACTCGGTGGTTGACTTCCTATCAAGTGTAGCTCCCAGCTTAGTACTATCAGTATAAGCAACTAACTTCAATGGAGAATCATTAAGAATACCAATGAAACATAGAGGATGGTTTGCTTTGAGGTATCTAAAGATTCTTTTGACAGCAAGAGATGGGAAGTTTTTTTAGGGAAACACCTATTACCTTGCACATGCACAAACTGCAACATGATATCTGTCTAGATGCTGTTATGATACATCAAAGATCCAATCATAGATTCTATTAAGATGTTCATACAACATAATCAGCATCTGCATCTTTAACCAAGGAGTTTTCTCCAAATCTGTGGGTAGTAGAGGCAGACTTTACATATGTGTGGTTTGAACTTCCTCAGGATTTCATGGACATATTTTATCTTGAATAAATTAAAATATGCCTTTCCATTTCCTTTGTTGGACCTGCAATCCCAAAAAGAAGGTGAAGTTCTCCAATTAGAACTTCATCTAAAATTATCCTTATTAGCTTCTCAATTCTTTCACACAGTTCCTTATGGTAGCATCCAAAAATGATGTCATTACATAGATTTTGGAACAGCAAAATATGCCCTTGTTGACTTTTTGATGAAAGAGTTGATCAATCTGTCCTCTTTAAATCCATTGGCTCAAAAGATAAGTGCCCAATGTGTCATACAAGCTCTGGGTGCTGATGAGTCCCATATAGGGCTTTTCACAAACTTTGTTAACTGTATCAGGATGGTAGGGTCTTCAAACCTGGGTGGTTGGACATACATAACATCCTCTGCAATTTGACCTTATAAGAAAAGCAATTTGGAATCATATTGGTAGACAGTATAACCAATATAAGAAGCATAAGCCAGAAATTTTCTTATAGCCTCTATCCGAGCCACTGGATGCAAAATACTTAATCATATTCACAATGCCCTCTTCTTGAGTATTGTCCTTTGGGAATAAAGTCTTGCTTTGATTCCTGGTGAATATCACCTCTATCTTTCTTGTTTCTGTAGACCCATTTTGTACCAATAGCCCTATGCCCTTTAGGCAAGTCTACAAGAACCCATACATTT
Source organism: Tanacetum coccineum (assembly GCA_026074375.1). Lineage (NCBI taxonomy): Eukaryota > Viridiplantae > Streptophyta > Magnoliopsida > Asterales > Asteraceae > Tanacetum > Tanacetum coccineum. The sequence continues at coordinate 42,077 of BQNB010042261.1, read as the reverse complement.
TGTAGTTTGAACTGTAGAAGTTCTTCTTGCATTGCTTCTACCCATGCAGGATCACTAAGAGCTTTAGAAACTCTCTTTGGTTCTTCTTGAGATAAAACAGGCAAAAGGCATGTATTAATAGTACCTGTGTGAATCTTTCCTTGCATAAATGGCACCAACAAATCTAGTTAAGAATAAGAAAGTTGTCATCCTTCTTATTTATACAGAAGTTCCATACACATCCAATAATAAATGATCAATGGATGATCTTTGTGAATTCTTGGATTGAGGAGTGGAAGAAACTTCATAAGATGGTGAAATATTCCCCATTCAATTTCGGATCCTCACTTGTGAGTCTTCAGTTGTAGGAATTGGTCCCATCAGCCTTCAGATGTAGCCAGTATTAACTTCAGGAGCACCGAGTACTAATTTTTCTACTACCGAGTATTAACTTGTGGACTGGCGAGTATTAATCGTGGTGATCTTCAATACCATCATCCGATCAATGCCATAATCATCGGGTACTATTTGATCTGTAATTGTGCATCATCAACAGAATCTGAGTGAAGCATCATCAAGCTATGAGAATCCTTCCATATTGCATGAAAATACATTCTTGATCTTGTTTGAGAGGATATGCTGGACTCTGACCTCCTTGTATACATGCTGATAACATTAGAAAAAGTCCTGGCACCAATGGCACATAATTATAGATTGGGTTAGAGAATAAGATCAAACAGCCCATAGGGACCATTTCTTCTAACATTAGGTTTATTCTCTAGAACAACCCAACATGAAAGTTTTCCTGTATTTCATGGTTCTTATGTTGTTTACCCTAAAAGCTTTGCTACTTAAAAGAATCCCCAACAAAAGAACACCTTCATCACTTTTTCCATCAAAACTTGCCCAACTTATCTAGGTATTACAAAAATTGTAACATGACATCCAAATGGTCTTTCAATAAATCCTATATCTGGTTTATACCCTAAAGAGTCATAAGGGTCTTTATTATCGAGGCTTGACAATTAAGACCCTTTTTTGTACATAGCAAAGAACAGTAGCTTTTGCCCATTTGGTGTAGGTATACTTAGAATCTGCTAACAATTGTTCTAGCAGCCTCAATGAGAGTCCTATGTCTTTCTTTAAGCTACACCATTTGTTGGAGGTGTCCTTTGCTACAATGTATTCTCTTTGATACACTTTTTCTCTACCAGAACTCATCCATCACATCGGTTTTTAAATTTTGTCTCTTTATCACTTCTGATTATCTTAACTCTTCTTAATCCATATGTTTTTATCTATTTGATAATGTTTTTAAGGATATCACTAGTTCTCATCCTTAGTTCTTAAAAGACAATACCCATAAAAATCTACTATAATCCTCAGTAACTACACAAGCATGATAATTTTTATGCATAAGGACATAGCTAACAAAAATTGGACCAAAACAGATCAATATGCAGCATAAACAATGGCTTAGTAATGGGACTAAAGGCTTGGGACTTACAAGAGGCTATATGTTGCTTGCCTTTAGACAGGCAAACACATAGTTTGATCAATTCTCAAATCTTTTTAAAGTAAATCTTCACAAGATTTTATTTGACAAGTTTTTGCTAACTATTTTTAAAATTGGACATCGACCAGCCTCAATATGCCATAAACATTGTTTCCCTATGATGTAGACTTTGAAACTAGACCAGTTAACCATCTTTAGGAACTAGGTTTTTTCTTATCAAACAATGTACAATGTTGTTTGTCTAGGAATTTTAAGGAGTATTTGACTTTCATCAGGGGTAACTTAAATAAGGGAGACAGAAAAAGACATACAGAGTCAGTAAAAAGAAAATAGTTCTTTTGGGTCACACATTGTGAGAACTAAAAAGGTTGACATTTCAACTCTTGACAAAGTATAAAAAACTTTTCTTCAAAAATAAGGTTTATCTGTTTTCCGATAGTACCTTTACCAGTGATTTCCCTCCACTTTTGCTCCTCCTCACCAAAAAGTAACCTAACCTAAAACAAATTCTTTGACAAATCTGAAAGGTGGAGCTATGTTTCCAGACATGTGCCTTGAGCATCCAATTTCCACAAATCTTTTTCATTTAATGGGTATTGCTATGCACACTCAAAACTTATGAAGGTTAGTTTATCTTTGGGGACCCAAGCCATATGACTTGATCTGCTTTGTGATCAATATAATTATATTTGTTAAAAGGTTAGTATGCACCATTGGTTGATAGGTTCTCCAAACCAACATGCTGAGGGCTTAACAGCATTGAATCCCCTTGCCCTGACAGTATTAACATTTGGCCTAACAGTATTAACAGCTTGTTTAGCAGTATTAATATTTTGAATATTAGACCTTTTTGTTAATGCTGTATTCTTGTAAAAGGGCCTTTGTGCTTGATTTTGAAAATGAGTCTTTGGTCTAGCACAAGAAACTGTTGGTTTTGGGTGAGCAGTATTATAAGGCCTAACAGTATTAACAAACTTAGCAGTACTAAAAGGTCTGACAGTGTTAACAGACCTAACAGTACTAAGAGGCTTTGCATTTTTGACAGTTTTTAGGCCAGTCCTCATTAAGACTGCTCTTGGAACCATATGTTTATAAGCATTAGGACAATTGTATTGAATGTGATCAAAATTACCACAAATAAAGCATGCCTTGTTATGAAAATCAAAGGTACATCACGAATTGATCAAATTTCTGACCATTCCAACTTCTTTGGTTCCCCCTTGGTCTTTGTGACCTATACATCTCAGTATACCTAACAGTTCTTCTACTTGGTTTAACAGTTTTAACTGACTCTTTCTTAGTAACAGTAGGTACATCAAGCTTTCTTTCTTCCTTAGGATTCACTAACTTCTTCCTCATCATCTGACACCCAATCTTCAATAATTGGAGCATCAGTATTCTCTCTAGCCTTTTTAGGTTCTTCTACCCTAACATGATTAGCAGGATGGAAAAACTTTTCTTTCCAGTCTTTGTCTACCTTAAGTGGAGACACAACAGAGCTAGTTTCAGTAACAGTCTTGGGTTGTTGTGTTAAAGAGTCATCAGTATTCTCCTTAGAATTATTTGACTCTTTATCACAAACAGTGGTTGGCTTTAAACTTGAATCCCTAGGACCATACTCATTTACCTCAGGTTGTTTGAATTCCTCTAGACCTGAATAAGACAAGTCTAAAGGTGTTGGTCTGTTGAGAATTAAGGGATGAGGTGAGGGGACAGCATTATAACCAAAACCCCTTTTGCTCTTGTCAGTTACCTGACTTGCTAACAAATCATCTAAGTCTTTAGATGATTTTTCAAACTTTGCTAGCTTGAATTCAAACCCCTCTTTTTCTTCCTTAACTTTTTCAAGTTCAGTCTTAACTAATCCCATTAGATAATCCTTATGACCTACACTTCTTTTCAGCAGAGCAATCTCTTCAGAGAAAAGGACTTCAGATTCTTTATATTTAACTACTTGTGCTTCTAAAATTGACAGACCTCTTTTATATGTAGCTGCTTTAAAAGCAGTATCATCTAATTTAACTAGTAAATCATCATACTGTTTTTTAAGAGCTTCATAATTTTGCAAACAAGATTTAGAGCAAAGTATTTATATTGATACTCACGAATCAGAGAATGCATGGAGAGCATGTTTGCTTGAAATTTCATCCTCTGCCATAGCCTCCAATCAAATCCAGAACTTATTATAAACACCTCATGGCATTCTCAGAAGCATCTTCAATTCCTTACTGCCTTTGACTGAGCTCCCTTGGGGGTGGGGGGGATTCCTTTTTTTGTTGTCTTTGCTTCTTGGAACTTCTACATTGTAGCACACCAAAATGGGTACGCCTGGGAAATATGGGTTGGCGAGTGTTTCTTCATAGATCAACAGCTGCGTGAGGCGGGGGGGGGACAAGCGGGAGGGCGGGGAACACAAGGGGGGTGGGGGGCACGCGGTATGGGGGCGGGAGACAGCGGGGGGACGGCGGGGGGCGTCGGGGCAGGGGTGGCGCATGGGGGGGGGAGCGGGGGTAGCGGCGGGGGGGGGGGGGAGCGGTCGGGGGAACGAGATATGAGAACGAACCTCTATATGAGTCATTTAAAATTGATACATGGATTAAATAAGACTTGTTTTTACAATAGCCGGAAAGCTTAAATAGTTATCCTGAAAGTAAAGATTTTAATACATAACAAATATTCCCAAAAAGTAATGCATCCAAATCTTTTAGTAATGACTCCAAAATGATGGACCACAATGTATCCTTGTTTCCCGTCCATATTGACCATGAGAAAACATGCTTTTTTAAAACATTCAACATAAAGTTGGTGAATTCACAGGTTTGTAAATGTATAAAATAGGACCACAAGATTTCCGATGTAAGACATGTAACACATACAATATCTTAAAAGTAATTACGGAGTGCACTAAGCTCATGACACCGAAGCTTGACATATATGTATGCAATTTAATGCACTAAATGTGCCCATGTAGATGTTCAACCCGCCAACATCCAAATTGTTCCGGACATGTATACGTTCGTTGTTTCAGTACAGTCTAAAAACCGTGACGCGCTACTCACCCGAACGAGGACTTCATCCCAAATATGATCTATTCATAAACATTCGCGCTCGCTAACTAGCAAATTGAATATAATGATAGTGGGCAATAGTGGGTTTAGCTACTTAGGCAAACTCGTAATTTGATTAAAGGTGTACTTGCGTCCAAATGTAGAACAATGCATGTTTCTCACCATAGTGTAAAATAATATTGTGTAATAAGCGGGCTATGAACTCACAGTAAGTGAATGTTGGATTTCAAAATTATAGGCGTTGGAGTATAGTGTATTTGATATAAATTAAAACATCACTGTAGTATGTTACACCACCACCTATTAGTTTTTTATTAATCTTTAAAGTTAAAACCATTAATTAACTCGTACATTTGTTAATTAAAGTATATATACTTGTACTCAGTAAAAGAAAATATTATTTTATTTACTAAACGCATCAATTTGTAAAAATGTATGATTTATAATGATATTTCATTATTAATTTTATTGTTTTTATAAAAGGGTTGTATAAAATAAAAGATAATGCGCGCGAGTTTTAAAACTTCATATCTTTATCGTTTCGACTCCGTTTCATACGTTTCTTATGTCCATGTCTTCGTATTAAAATATTATCAAAATATCATATTTATAAGATTTAACCCACTGATGAACAGTAACTTTTACTGTTCATCACAGTTTATATAAACTATTTTTATAAAACTAATCTTATGTAACTTGTTTAAATCATAATTCGTTCGTTATAGTTCCGTTTCTCGAGATCCTTATGTCCTTGGATTAGTATTAAGAAAATTTATCAAAATATTAAATTTATAAAATTTAAATCCCTGATGAACAGTAGTATTTACTATTCACAGCAGTTTATAAAAATTGTTTTTATACAATTAATTATATATAACTTGTAAAATGCGTAACTTGCTCGTTATAATTCCGTTTTTCGAGTTCTTTATGTCCGTGAGTTTGTATTAAGGAAATTTATCAAAATATTAGATTTATGGGATTTTTACCTCTGATGAACAGTAACTTTTACTGTTCATCACAGTTTATAAAATTATTTTTATAAAGTTAATTAGATATAACTTGTAAATTCCGTAACTTGTTCGTTATAATTCCGTTTTTCGAGTTCCTTACATGCTCACGATCCTTGTAAATAGCACTATTTTTATAAAATATAAAACATAAGGTTTATGGTTCGAATTCCAATAATATATATAAAGATATAATTAGGGTTTTCAATTAATAAAGTTAGTTTACAATCATTTTATTTAAGAACCTTGCACCATTATTTTACCAAGTGTTATACCGTATATCTTACATGTATTTAGTCCTCTAATTGTCCATGTCATTTGTCCATATGAAATCATCAAATACTTTATATAACTTAAAAATGAATCTAGGTGGTGATTAACTTACACAACAAGTATGTACACAATAGAAAATTAATGAATGAACATTGAATACTTTAAATAGACCTTATAGAAGATGAGTAGGATGATGAACACAAGATGTAAACCCCAATCAAGCCTTCAAAATCAAAACCCTAATCAAGAAAACCCTAAATATGTTTTCTTGATTATTCCTTGTTAAACCCGAATCCAAGCTTCCCAACACCTTGAGTAGTCTTAGGTAACCTTAGAATGAACACTTGAACACTTGGATTGCCTTGAATGCAAAAATTAAATGGAACCCTAAATATTAAATGTGTGCCGTGAGTTTAGAGGAGGGGGAAAGGGTTCTTGCTTTGATTTTTGCTTGTAGAAAGTGTAAGAGTATAATGGTGAACCTAGGGCTTTCTTTATGTAGTATACAAGAGATCATAACACAAGTAATGGATGATGGGTTGGCTAATTAGTCTTAGAGAGAGAAAGTGTCTTTCTAGAGAGAGAAAGTACAAGTAAAATTATAATCATGAAATGAAACAACCAACCCCTTCCCATGTGTGGGAAGGGGTATATATACAAGTGATTCTTTCTAACTACGAGCTATGCTATACTAATGATACACGGGGGTGACCGAGTCTTTTTCATAAACCTAACAATCTCCCCCCTAAGGGAGGTCACCCCAGAAAATACATTCAGAATTCTAGCATTCACTTCATGACCTTCTGTTCTGAGCCGAATCCTTTGATTCGTACAATCTTTGATGTCTTTGTACATTGTAGTGAACTTTGAGACTTGTCTCTTAGGCTTGTGCGATCTTTGAGGTTTTCCCTTGAATCATCTTTCACTTTATCCCTCTTGACATCCTTTTTAATAGCAATTGCCTTCATGTAATTGTGACATTCGGGACCCCATCTCACCTTAATCTTGTCATGATATTACTTCTCAGAGTTGCGGAAGCTGTGTTGTAGGTCATTCAGTTGTCATGATGTCTTTACTTGGAAGCATTAAGAGTGAGCATTGGGTGGTGAATTGACTCTACTGGAACGAGGTGTCTCCATCTCCATTTTTGCTTGATCCTGTAATAAAACAGTTAGCAAATAAAGCTTGGGACGAATATGCTTTGTCATTCGCCCGAGTCTGGTTGGATTAACCTCCGGATCCGGAGGACCGACCTGATGATCAGGTAGATTCATCTTAAGACGAAACTCCTTGACAGGATTTCCAGTATAAGTATCAGATCATCTGATGTGTAACCAACAGAATCTCCATACTTGTCTGTTCTCTGTATTCGGAACGGACAGTCTCAAAGCGACACATGAATACTAGTGTGAATCGTTAGTTACTATCTTACCGATTAAAGATAAAAAATTGATTTGAAAATCAATCGACGTGTTACTTGAGAAAGAATTTTTGTGACACATCGATAGTTTTATTGCACAAAATCAAATTTTATCATAAATACATTTGTTTTGAAAGATATACACAGTCAATATGCTCGAAAATCATTTGTTGAGCACATCGAGAGGTTTTCCAAACCGATCCGTCAATTCACATTCTGGAACAAGTTTGATTCTCAAGGAATCGCACCATCGTTGCTTTCCATTTGTCACACGCTTAATCCATAGTGGATCTCACATGTCACCTACCAAGAGCTTGTTTGATGTTGGCTCTAGAAGGATTTCCATCTTCATCGTGAGTACTTTTGTATCACTCGGATGTTCTGGCAATACCACGAGGATAATGCGAAGGACTCTTAAAATCTTTACTTGTTGTCACAGTGTGTGAGAAACAAGCACATTATGGATAAGTGTCCTAGCGAGACTTTTGGATGATCTCAAGGCTCTAGACTCAATAGTGCATTTTTGGTTTTAGTGGTCGGAGGCTGGAGCGGACTGCCACCTTTTCAATATCGACTAACTCGGAGTGAGTGAGACGATAGAATTGTATTGATCTCCGTGAGAAATGAAACAAGAATCCTTTGAGGGATCTTGAGTAGCTAGGGAGGGTTGTGCAGCGTATCACTGGGTCCATGATACTTGTCTTCAATGTCAGCAATCAACCTTGTGATTCTGACAGCATATGTATTGACCCGGTTTCTGCCTAATGTTTAAGGAGGGCTGCTTTCTTTTCACCCTTTATCTTTAACATTTCTTTTTCATTCTTCAACCCCTTCAGTGCTTACCGAGACTTCATTACTAGAACCTTGTTGGGTTTATTCCAGTACTAGCTCCATCTCAGTCCGCACTATTCCCTTCTTCTCACATAACTCCTTTTGTAATCATACCTAAGGACATCTACACTAACTAGTGGATTGTCCCTGGGTAGATCCCTCCGGCTCTGGCGGGATCATGGGAACATGTACCTAACCATACCATCCTTATAACTCCGATAAAGTAAATACGGGGTCGGTCTTTTGGTACTGTTCTCTTCGCCATCATATACCATTCGCTCCCCCTTAATATGTGCATCGATATTCGAAAAAGTTTAGCACATATAGAGGAGCCTACACTTGAGTTTAAAAAGATCACATTTTTATATCAGATTTTCATACTTAAATCACATTTTCTCCCCCGAGCAAAAATTTCAAATCCGTTGAGATTTTGGGTCTCAATTGATTTAAGTTTAAGAAAATTTGGGAGAAAGTGTGTCCGGTTTATAAAATCCGAATGTGAAGCAGATAGTTACTTAATATACAAGCCTAAGTTACAGTTTTAGTCACTACAAAATAATGTACAGATTACAACAACGTATATATATTAGACTACCCCTCATTCGGTTCTCTTCAGTAACCGGTAGTCGCCTTCTCGGATCCGTCCACCCACAAAGCTCTCCAGATTCCGAAAGATACGTCGTGTCTTTAGCCTTTTCTGGATAGCGAACATGAAGTCCTTGCTCCTGTCAACATCTTTCTTCGTCCAAAATCTGGTGTTCATCCCTGGATTAGTCCTGTTGATCTGAAATTCCTTGACGCGATAGTCCAACGCTTCATCAATCTGTTGCAGAGTGCCATCACTGAACTTGTGTATTTCATTGAACCTCATGATCATCTGAACCCCGTATCTGTCTCTGAATGTAACTGCCCTTGGAGAGTCTATGACTGTGTAGTCATGCTTGAACTCAAATCCAGTGGCTTCCCATCGAGGTTTGGTGAGGTTTAGCTGTGTCTGGTAACTCTCAATTCCCAGCTGGAAGTCTTCTACGCGGTGTCGGATAACCAAGTTTCTGGTCCATAGGTTGACAGCGGTAGTTAGAATCTTTTTGTCTTCGGGTGATAGGTGGTTCAAGTGACCTTGAAGATTTAACAAGTACAGATCTTCAAAGTCACTGGGGTACATGTGTTTGAAGTCCCTTTCTGCTATAACGTATTCTTTGAGATCAGCTCGACGAAGGACTATTTTCTTCATGTAGTTGTACCCATACATTGAAAAGACTTCGATTCGGACGACACTTAAGATACGCATATGAGTCCTTACTGCTCGGCGGTCTCCTTCAGATGAGAATCGGTCAATGTAGAATCGTTGTCTTTGAAACCACCAATGAGAGATACCATACATAGCTGCAATGTCATACTTGCATTCCTCTTCAATCCAGAACTGATCAGGCACTAGTTGCTCCAAGCCGACATCAGGATAATATGCCGCCTTCATCTTCGAGATTGACAAGGCCGGTCTGCCAACCTTGCGACCATATCGTAGATACTCCAGGTCTTTGTTGAAGAAGAAGTCCGGTTGAATGGTTACATGGCCTGGTTCACCTCCCAGTGGAAGTGGCTTGCTGACGTTGTACCTGAGGATTGCATCATCCACTTGATCGGTGAGAAGTTTGTGGCACTCTTCCATTTGGAATTGGAGATGAATCACGTCATGATGAAACACTTTGACGATTTCGAATGCAGGGCCTTCCAGGTCTTTGGGAGTGAGTTCAGAGATTCCTTTTTGTTTACAATACCAATCCATAAATGTCGCCATATCCCCGGTTTGAGCAAGTAGAGAGTTCTCCTGTGGAGGCGCATATGTCAACTTCAGAGCAGAGGCCCAGTTGTTTGTTGGCATAGACAGATCAGATGATGGAATAGTCCAAGCAGGTTCTGGAGTGGCCGGTCTGTCTTCATTGAGAGGTTTCCACCAGCTCTTCCTTAAGTTGACTATAAGAATATGATCACGTCCTACCTCATCACCACTAGAATATGCTTGTTCATCTGCAGTGGTTTCATCATCCATATAAAGATCATCAGGAATCGTTGTGCTTGAGGGCTTGATCCGGGTGTCAGTCATTGTCCAAGCAGAGTATTCAGCTGAAGCAGCTGTCTTTGAGGAACTTGGGGCCGCGGTGCTTGTTGACTGACCTCCCTGATGAGTGGATGAGGACGGAGGTGGTGGAGGAGGAGCTTGGGCAGAATCGGAGGCTCCGGTTGTGCCAGAAGCCCCTGATGCGCCTGACGGTGGTGGAGGAGGAGGTGGTGGTGAAGGTGGAGACCCAGGCGGAGTATTTGGAGAATCTTGCTTACTTTTCTTCTTAGTTTCCTCCTGAGCCTTATCTACATCAAAGTCCTCACTTTCATCATGACGGATGGAGTCCTGCAGTGCTTCATATGCTATTCGGTGGTTAGCATGTCCCTTGTCATAGTTCTCCTCCAACATGCGTTGAAGCAGAATTTCCTTCATGTCAGACGTAGGGAGATCCTTGAAGCGAGCACGAAGAGGAGCTCTCATTGCATGCTTTACAGATGAGATAACCACCTCCTTAACTGATTCCTCAATCTTTTGGTCAATCTCCTGTGATTCAATAAACTCCACCGTCTGCTCTCTGATCATTTTGGGCCAGTCCATAGTTTCCAACTTATGGATTCGGTTCCCTTGCTTGTCTAGTCTTTTCTCTAGGGCTTGATTTTCCTCCACCAAGTCTGCTATGTGTTGTTCGAGTTCTCCCATGCGCTTAATGAGAATGGAATCTGATGAACCTTGTTGAGGTTGAGGTGGTAGTGGAAGAGTTGTTGTTGTTGTTGTTGTTGGTGCTGCAGTTGTGGTTGTGGTGGTTGGTAGAGGCCAATGAACATTGGGTGAATCAGGTCTAGGCACGAGATCGATCACCGGTGATGTCATAGGAGGAGTGATAGAGGTGTCTTGCTGAATAGTGACGGATACCATTGATTCAGCCTCAGTGTCTGCTGTTGTCTTCTCATTATCGGCCTCAGACGGTTTGTCATTCAAGAATTGATCACCAAAGCTGAAATCTTTGGCGAGATGTTGTAGAGAAGACAACGTCCCTGTAGAGCTGACAGGTTCTTCTGGTATCACCTGTTCATCAACCGTTAGCTTCAGATTCTCCTGTACATCAGGGTATGCCGCGGCTGTGAACCCTTCATCCATATGCTCAGGTTGAGGTTGACTGGAGGGATCAGTGATCTCAACATCCGAGTGTTCAAGGTTTGGTCCAGCGAGAACACTAGGAGTTGGTAACGGTAGGGATTCAGCAACATCATCAGGGTTTGATCCAGCCTGGCCTTCATCTAGTGTACCAGGGTCTGATCCAGCCTGGCCTTCATCTAGTGTACCAGGGTCTGCTCCAGCCTGGCCTTCGTCTTGAGCCTCACTTCTAACCACTGAAGGTATTTCTTCATCAGACTCCGTATCACTGCCATATAATCTAACATCGGCATATAAGGAAGTAGAGTCTTCACGACCTGCGGTTTCAGTTGGAACGTGAGAACGTCTCTGAAATATGTATTGTTCAGCCGAGCTCTTCTTCTTTGGAGTTTGAAGGTTGAGGAGAACTTGGGCCGCTTGTTCCTCACCTACTTTCTCTTTCCCTTTTCCTGGCACCTCTGGTAGTGGTTAAAATTTCCCAATGTCAGTTTCCCTGAAAACCACTGGGGGGAGAGGACCCCTTTGAGTAGGGTAAGCATCCGTTAGGCTCTCTTCTAGAACCTTTTGCAGTATTGCCTCCTCTGTGTCTTCAAGGCTGGGTTTAGCAGCAGGAACCCCTTCATCAACGAATTCATCTACCAACCGCTTAGAACTCTTAACAGTTCTCTTCTTAACCACTTTCCCTGCCTTAGCATGTTTGGCTAGTGGTTTGGCCTTACACGATTCTGACACCGGCTTACGCTTCTTCTCCTTAGGTTTGGCCGGTGCAGGTTTAGACTTCTTGGCTTTAGTTTTAGAAATGGTTGGTTGCTCAGTTGCCTTTGGTTTTGCTTGTTTGGTAGGCTTGGCTGGCTTTGGTGCAGGAGATTCAGGATCACTTAATTCCTCACCCGCTATGTACCGTTGATGCTTTGCAACTTTTTCCAGATAAGCATCATAGTAGTCTGCTCCTCGAATGACATCATTGATGAGTTCATTCGGTATTGTCATCCCAAAGACTTCTCGTTTGCTTCCCTTAGCACTGAACTTGAGATGACCTAGTACAAGTTCCTCAGTAGGCAAATGGAGTGGAGACTCGGGTCTTGGGTGGAAGTTGTGCAGCCGTTGCAAGTGAAATATGATCAACTTGGTGAACCTGATACTTGGGATAAGGATAAGAGTAGCTTTCTTCTTCCCCAGAGTATGTTGTGCCAACTTCCTTTTGTCTTCTGTGAAGGTGTGGATGGATTGAGTAAATTCTTCCCACATCCTTTCAGCATAGTCGATGTGAGCTTGATTGACAACACCCCAAAGGATTTGTAGCACTGGGGCTCTTGGTCTTTCAAATCCAGAAGTCTTTCCCGTAAGACACAGATTGATAATGGTTGTTAGTGCCCTCCACGGTTGAAACATGTCATTAGTGGTGACATTAGACAAGTGTATGACTTCCTTTGGATACATCAACTTATTGACAAATTCAACAAGAGTATCAGGAGTTGGAGGAGAAGAGAAAGCCCGGTTGTTGTCGACTGGTGTGATCTGAAGAGCATCTCTGAGTGTGTCTTGAGTGAGATTAAACCATTGCTCGTCCAGTTGACACTTATAACTCACAGCTTTACTGTCAAAACAAATAGTATCCCAGAATTGTTTGATATAGATAGACGGTATTGTTGATGACGCTGTAAAAGCTCTGAAGAAATTTGTTTGCTTGAGAATGTCCACAACGATCTTGAAAATAGGGCTGGGTTGAGATTTTTCTTCATTTAGATAGCAATTGCTTTTCCCAATTGGCACCCATCGATTGCGTGGCACGATTTGTTCATCAGTACGGACGGGTGATGCCATTGCGGGTGCATGTTCAGCATTAGCCATTGATTCTGCAAAGTTACAATCATAGAAAAACGAGCATGCAGAGAAGGGTTGTTAGATGAGAGCATATGCACGGAAGTTAAGCATGTATGCACAAGATCCAAGATAAAGGACTCTTAGATCATGTTAGAGTGTTAATCAGTGAGAATGGTCAACTCTTGAGTTAACGGATGTTAACTCATCAAAGAGAGGACAAGACACACCGAATTAACCACACGATTCAATGGCAATTAACACACCATGCAGGATACAGGCAATGGATAAGACACTCTAATCAAACAACAATCTTCAACAACTTCAAGACTAAAATGCAATGATATTTGAATAATACATACTCAAAACACAATGAATCAAAATGCAGTCACAATCAAAATGCAATGAGTCAAAACGCAGTCACAATCAAAACGCAATGAGTCAAAACGCAGTCACAGTCAAAATGCAATGAGTCAAAACGCAGTCACAATCAAAACGCAATGAGTCAAAACGCAGTCTTAGTCAAAACGCAATGAGTCAAAATGCAGTCACAATCAAAACACAGGCATCAAAACGCATTTATCAAAACGCAGCCAATTTAAAAAATTTGAAAAAGGAGGCTTTACTATTTTAATATATAAAAAAATTTCTTCTAATCAAAACGCAACAAGTTACGTTTTGCCCTGTTCCAAGATTAATTACTAAAACGCAACATATGAATATAGCCAAAACGCAATCTACTATCCCAAATCAAAACGCAATCAGTTATTAATTATCAAATCGCAACCAAGAGCTAATTATCAAAACGCAACAAGAATACCAACTCAAAACGCAATCAAGAGGATTTTATCAAAACGCAACATGAATTTTACCACGAAAAGGCAACTAAGAACTAGTTCTCAAAATGCAACATTAATTTAACCACAAAACGCAACATGAATTTAGCCCTAACACCTTAAAATGCAACCACAAACCTTTATCAAATCGCAACATGAACTTATTCTTAAAGGGCAACCACTACTTGAAAATCATAGGGACACTAATAGAGGAGGCAGGGAATCAATTCAGGCATTAGCAAAGCCATAATTTGATAATTGAGACCGCATCCATAGGATTTGGGCACAGCAACCAGACATCGCGATGTATTCAGCCTCTGTAGACGAGATGGACGTGCTAGTTTGCTTCTTTAATGACCAGCTGACTAACTTATCACCAAGGAACTGAGCACTGCCAGATGTACTTCTACGAGTGTCCTGACAACCTGCATGATCTGCGTCTGTGTATGCGGTTAGTGCCATGGGGGTGTCTTTCGGATACCAAAGACCCATATTGATGGTTCCTTGGAGATACCAAAAGACCCGTTTAACTGCCTCAAGGTGCTTTTTAGTGGGCCTAGATTGATATCTAGCACACATGCACACAGCAAAGCCTAAGAAAAATGATATTTGACCCATCATCGACATTTGAAATTTTGAACTCTTTTCTTTAGAAAAACGGTCACAATCTTTGGGGTCAGTCGAGGCAAATATGATATCATCAACATATATTTGAACATGAAGAGTGTGTTAGAAAGTGAGTTTAGAAATGAAAAGTTATTTTTAGAAAGCGTGGTAATTTACGTTTAAATAAAAAGGTATAGTTAAATGGGCTTAAATAATTGCAAAAATTTAAGGTAATTAGTAAAATCAAAAAAAAATAAAAAAAATATATAAAAATAAAAATGGGCCGGTTGGTTTAGTGGGTTGGAAGAAAAAAATAATAATAATAATTTAGAGTTTTAATTAAAATAGGATTAGGATTATAAATATAAGATTAGGGATCACAAAAATCATTTTTTTCTTTCCTCCTTCCCCTTGTGATCGTCGGCAGCTAGAGAAGAAGAAAAAAAAAATATTTTTTTTATCAAGGTAAGCATGTTTGATCATTTGTTACTATGTTAATTTTTAATCTAGTTTTGATGGAATTAGAGATTATTTATAAAAGATAATTAATTAGGGTTTATAAAAAATTGGGGGTTTTAATAAATTACTGATTTTAATGGGTAATTAGTGTTATGGTGATGCTTAATGCATGATTAGGATTATATTAATGGTGTTATGAGGGTTAAGTAGGTTAAAATTCGGATTGAAATTCTGGCAGAAAAGTTGTCCAACTTCACAGAGCTATCTCCTAGTTGAGAAATGCAATTGAAACTGATTCTTTTTTTAATAACTGTAGCTTTTCGGAGTCTATTTTAAGAAAATCCGGCCCAAACAGTTTTTGAGGTGGGGAGAAGTCGGTCATATATCCAGTGCAAGACTCGTCACCAACAAAACTGGCGTTTTTCTGACTTTTGATTTTGATTTTTTATAATAATACTTAGACGTCATACTGGAAGCTAAAAACTTGGTTTTGTGGTTAAATTCATATATTCGTTCATTTGTGAGGTCTCTGACATTCTTTTAGAAAATAATAATAATTTTAAAGGTCAGCTTTGTACATACTTTTGGGAGGTCAGTTTTTCGGGCAAATCTGGGTCAAGTTTGTGAAAACAATTTATCTATTGGGTTTATAAAAGGGTGCTTGGGTTTATGGGGCAACTTTTGCACAATATCCAAGATAATGGACTATTAGATCATGCTATAGTGTTAATCAGTGTGGTTGGTCAACTCTTGAGTTAACGAACGTTAACTCATCAAAGAGAGAACAAGACACACCTAAACAACCACACGATTCAAAGGCAATTTACAACCAATGCAGGACAAGATGCAATGGATGAGACACTCTAAGCAACACTTAATCTATGACAAGATCATGACCCAAAACGCAAGGATTTTGACATGCTCAGACTCAAAACGCAGGATATCAAAACGCAGGCATAGTCAAAACGCAACAAAGTCATAAATCAAAACGCAACTAAGTCAAAACGCAGTCATACTCAAAACGCAGGATATCAAAACGCAGGCATAATCAAAACGCAACAAAGTCAAAACGCAGTCATACTCAAAACGCAACTAAGTCAAAACTCAGTCATACTCAAAACGCAGGCATCAAAACGCAATGATTATAATATTCAAAACAAGTCAAAACGCAATCATTTTAGAAAATTTCAAAATAACGGGTTCAATATTTTAATATTAAAATTTCTTCAAATCAAAACGCAACGAGTTGCGTTTTGAGCCTGTTTTGTATCATATAATCAAAACGCAATCATATATTATGTCATCAAAACGCAACATGAATTTTTGCCCTAAAAAAACCCCAAAACGCAACAACAATATAACCACAAAACGCAACATGAATTTAGCCCTTAGAACCTTAAAACGCAACATCAATATAATCACAAAACGCAACATGACTATAGCCCTAAACCCTAAAACGCAATCACGAACTAATCAGTCAAAACGCAACATGAATTCAGCCACAAAACGCAACATGAATTCGGCCCTAAACCCCTAAAACGTAACATGAATTTGGCCATCAAATCCTAATGTAAGATGCGGGGAATCAATTCAGGCATTGGCCACTCATCTAGCACCTAAGAAAAGGTAATACCCAATAATTAAACTATTAACTCGTGATTCGAACGAGGGTCTACACATAAACACACATTTTAACTATTTTCGGGTCATGATGTTAAAGCTTAAAGATCGAGAAGGTGATTTATAACATTGAGAACACGTTACCTAAGCGAAGGAATGCTCTAGAAATCTCAGTTTAGTCAAAACGCAATCTAGAGGATTTGAGAGAGAGAGTTGAAAGTTTGACTGAAGTTTTGTGAGTTTGACTTGGTCAAAACGCAACACCCCCCTTTTTGTTCCAAAACTTACACTTTCCACATTTGGCATAAATGGTCCCTCTCTTTCTTATTTCTTATAATGTAAGATAAGTTACACCAATGGTCCCTCACTTTTCATATTTCTTTAACTTTTAGGGACACAAAGCAACTAATGGATTGAGTAACTCGGGATGGTTACACAATTGGTCCTTCACATTTAATGACCCTAGGATACAAGTAGCAAATAGCAAATACGACCCTGGACATGCATGTAATTGACCCAGTTTAACTCCCCCTTAAACCATAACCCCGTTAGTTACGAAAAATGCCTGAAAGATGTCATAAATTTGAAAAACCACTCTCCCCCTCAATCAATGACCCATTTTCTAGTTAAAGAGCTGTAGTCGTTGATTGAGAGTCAAATTTATGAAAAACCAAGTCCGATTACTTTTCAAAAGTCCGCTTTAAACCACCACGTGAGATCCAAATAATTTTCTGAAGAATCATAGACGGAAAATTATGAGGATAAAAGAAGACTTCTCTTCTTAATCAAGAAATCATGCCCGGGAGAATTAAATCACCCGGTGTTAGGAACAGCCATCTTTTTGGCGACGAGCTTTCCTCATTTTGAAAAGCGGGTTGCAGCCTGAAATAGTTTTGGCGACGAGCTTTCCTTATTTTGAAAAGCGGGTTGCAGACAAAAATAACTGCAAGCCATTTAGACATGTTTTGAAAGGTTTAAACCTTCCGATCGGGAGCTCATTTAAAAGACCCGTGTCATGATTGAAAGACATTTCCTAGACCAGTAAATTTTATCGATAAACGAAAGACAATGTCGAAGAAAGACTATTTTTGGAATTTTCTTTTTCTGATTTTTATGATGTTGACGTTTTACTATTTTTGTATTTTTCTTTTTTGGGTGAAATATCACATATTTAAAAAGGATTACTTAAGCCAATCCGTTTACACATCCTGATCATGTAGAGTTTTGAGTGTCTCCGGCTTCATACACTTCATGCCGAGCCTTGGGAGAATGAATTCGAATCGTTCTTTGGGCAGCGCCTTAGTGAATATATCCGTCAGTTGATACTCTGGCCTCACGAAATACAACTCAACCACTCCTTTTTCCACTTGTTCTCTGATGAACGTTGTTGCAGCAGAGGGCTATGGCACTCTAGAGTGTTGCACGTTGTTGCAGCAAAGAGCGATGGCACTCTTGTTGTCACAGTACATAGGGATGCGATTGTATGCAAAGCCATAATCTGATAATTAAGACCGCATCCATAGGATTTGGGCACAACAACCAGACATCGCGATGTATTCAGCCTCTGTTGACGAGATGGATGTGCTGGTTTGCTTCTTTGATGACCACTAACTTATCACCAAGGAACTGAGCACTACCAGATGTACTTCTGCGAGTATCCTGACAACCTGCAATGATCAGCTTCTGCGTTATATCGGTTAGTGCCTATGGCAGTGCTTTCGGATACCAAAGACCCATATTGATGGTTCCTTGGAGATACCGAAAGACCCGTTTAACTGCCTCAAGGTGCCTTTTAGGTGGGGCTAGATTGATAATCTAGCACACATGCACACAGCAAATACAAAGTCAGCCTACTGGCTGTGAGTTACATCAGGACCCAATCATCAGCGCGATATTTTGTCTGACAACAGGGGTCCCTGATAGATCCTCATCCAGTTTTTGTTCGCATCCACCATAAGAGTGTCAACGTCCCTTTTATGAAGATTCACATTACTTTTAAAAATCTCCTGCATACTTAGAGTATGAATATGAAAATGCCTCTAGGATTTTGAGAGATTTGTAACCCTAAGAAAAATGATATTTGACCCATCATCGACATTTGAAATTTAGAACTCATTTCATTAGAAAAACGGTCACAGTCTTTGGGGTCGGTCGAGGCAAATATGATATCATCAACATATATTTGAACATAAGAGTGTGTTTGCCTTTTTTTTGAAATGAACCAAGGAGGGAACGACGACACCCTTGAAGAATCCTTGTGCCCGAAAAAACTTAGACAAAGTGACATACCACGCACCGATGAGCCTGTTTTAACCTAAAGAGTCTTCTTCATAACGATAGACGTTATGAGGACTATCTGGTCAACAAAGCCTTCCGTTTGTGACATAGACTCTTCTTTGAGCCTCGCCATTTAGAAAGCAGTATTATTCACGCCCATATTGATACATTGTCATGTTTTACTTTGCTGGCGGCATGGCAATGTGAATATCCTGATTGCTTCAAGACGAGCAACCGGGGCAAGGATTCTTCAAAATCTAGTCCTTCCTCTTAGACGAATCCTTTGCTACAAGACTGTCTTGTTTTTCAACACATCCCCATACTCATCAAGCTTCACCTTATAAATCCACTTGAGAGCAATAATCATGGCACTGTCTGGAGGTGTACTAATTCCCATACGCCAGACATCAAATTCAAGGGATTCATCATGCATGGCTTGAAACCATCATCTTCAGTAGCTGCAATTGAAGTTTTTCGTTCGACTTTGGACATACGGAATGTAGAAGCACCACAAAGCATCATAGGCATGTGTTTCCTAGTGGATACCGGTCTTGATGGATTCCCAAGATTTAATCAAGAAGGATTGAGAGTCAGTCCATTTTCAGGACATGTTCATGATGTTGATGGTTGGCTAGATTTCAGGAATGTGATTTCCCCCCAGATGATGAAGGCTTCAGAGTTTTATAGTCTGGGGGCAACACATTAACAAATGGTCGGGATCAGCTGCAGCAAACGGATTAACAGTCTACTGATGCTCACCTCTAAACCATGAAGAACTAAGGATGAGATGATGATCAATGTGATGAGGTATGGCGTATCCCAAAGGTGCGTTCGAGATCAAAGAATAGACATTGATGACCTGTAGTATGTGCCTGGTCTTGGCTACAGTTAGGTAGAGGATTTCTGACGGATACCCGATTGATTAAAAATACTCACAAACATGGGTTTGAAAAACATCTCCAATTCTTTATTCGTAGGAGGTGCATATGGTATAGCAGGAGCCGGATTAGGTACGAGCCCTGAACTGATAGGTCCAAGCGTCAACAGGCTAGGAGCGGGTCCTGAACTGAATTGTACAGGAGCCATCTGCTCAGTCAGCTCATCGAATGTAACATGAATAGTCTCCATTATTTGTCGGGTCCTTTAAGTTGTAAATTCTTAACCTTCCTGTTTGGTGCGAAAACCACCAAAGATCTAATTCAGCCGTTGGTTGTAGTTTGCCCAGATTCTCACTGTCATTTGTAGGGTAACAAAGAGCAACCAATAGACACCCGGAAAATGTGAGATAGGCTTCTTATTGTGTACTAGCTCATATGGGGTTTTCTCGTGACGTGTGTGAATAAGGGAACATTATGGGTGTAACAAGCAGATAGCCACAGCTTACGTACCCAAAGAAACATCGGTGCCTTGAAAAATTTTAGACACAGTCTGTGCAGTCCTGCGACAAGAGTACGGTTCCTTGCGTTTCGACAACTCCGTTCTGCTGTGGAGTCCTTGAATAGACTTTTGATGAAAAAAGCCTACTTTTTCATATGGTTCATCAACGTTATGTTAACAAATTGCTGTGCCGATTGTCGGTGCAAATGAATCTCAGCAGTTAGTTGAGACCGACATGAATTTGCTTTAGAAATTTGATGACAACGTATGGGTTTTCATCCTTTGATCTCAAAAACTAACCCACGTAACCGAGAATAATCCATCGACGATGGAGCCAAGATATATTTCTTCCCATTAACATTATTGCACACCATTGGTCCACCATAAGTCCGTATGAATGGTGGGTTTAGAACATCTAGATTGTGTTTTCAGTTTTAGTGTTTGTGGGTTGCTTTTGCTCCTTTCCTAATTGACATGCAGTAACAAAGATATCCTTTTTAGCAAACATCAATCTAGGTAATCGCTCTAACCAGGGTCATTTCTTGCAAGGTCATTGATGGTACCAAAGTTCAAGTGGTTTAAACGACGATGCCATAACCATGATTTGTTCTTGGAGGCTTTGGACAATAAGCAAATTAGGGAGGACTTCATCATGTCTTCAATTGAGATCGTGTACAAATTAGAACCACGAGAACCTTTAATTAATTCAACACCATCCTTATCACGAACAAACAAGAATGCTCTCTTGAAAGCAACTTCCAAATCTTAAATCACAAAAATTGGACCGACAAAAACACAGTAGTGCCCACTCCTTCCCACGTATTATACCCTGGAGATACCCTATCACCGAATCATAACTGTCCGCAATAAACTTTTTCACGAAATTCATGAGCCTTGAGCGATCCCCCGTCATATGTTTTGAACAGCCTGAGTCCAAATACCAAAGGACGATTTGTACGACCTGCATTTGAAAATAGACAAAGATGGAGAGTTTGGAAAACTGGATCCCCAATGTTGGTTGGGTTCCGATTGGTTAGCACAAGCAATGGCTGACATTCCTGTAAGTTTAGTGAACCTAGTTAAAGGGTACGAACAGTTAGGTGGAAAGTTCATCTGTGGTGTCCACCATTGATAACCTACATTGTTACGTGTTTTGCCAGTTGGTTTCCACACTTGTGTAACTTGCTTTGGTTTCCAAACTTGCTTAACACGACGCACAATATTTTTAACATTGGGGGAGGCATTTACAGAGTCCAAATAAGTAACCACATACATATCATGATTAGCCGAAAATAAGCATTTGTTACATGTTTGGCACACAGAATGAGAATTTGAATTAATTACAGTACGCTTAGAGCTAATACTAGAATCAACATGATTCATGGTTCTAAGACTAGATCTAATTTGTCCTGAGAGTGGTCTTTTACAATTCTTCAAGCTTCACCATGCTGGCGGGATTCCTATGTTTCTTGAGTATGCTCCTAGGCTTGAGATCCGCTAGCATCAGTGCACCGGCTTACTCCTGTTAGGAAGTAGGCACAGGGCCAATAGACTTCTGAGTATACCTGGCATCTACAGTTTTGTGTGTAGTTACTACTTTGATGTAAGATTTTAGCGAATTTGTTCCCTCAAGGTACTTGCTTTTCCTATGGGTGGTAGCATGCTTCTTATCTTGTTGATTGAAGACTTAGGGAACATGTGCCAAATACATATCTAAGAGTTCCTGAGAAGCTAGTGTACCGCAAGCAAATGCGAGTGCATCTATCTAAGGTCTTTAACTTGTGGCTTCTCCACTATTTTTTTATTTTTTTATTTATTTCCCCGCGCAAGTGTAATCTACACTTGTCCTTAAGATGCCTGAGATAAACTAGATGAACTTCCCTATTGTTCCTATTGCGAGGGGGAATAGGTTCAACACCTAGAGCATACTTTCCTGGTGCAGTTACTGTTGGTTTAACCTGAGTTGTAGTGACACATGAGACCGTATTCTGTATTTGGACCTTTAGACTTTTATTTTCATTTTTAAGGGCAGTTGTCTGTTTTGTATGCTTAGCACGCTTAATCTTGATTGAATCATACAATTCCTTGTAATGCTGCTTAATCTTTGCATTTTCTGCCCTAAAAAACTCGTTTGTTCTGAAGACAATTACCTTTTCAGTTAATTGTGACGATCTGAACGTCTCAGCCCTAATATACAAGTGGTCTTGTCTAAGTTCACCTGACGGTCTCGCTGACCTTTGATCAAGATTTGCTTTTTAGCTTATTGATGACGTTGTTCATCTTTCCTTAGAATTGAAGCTCATTTGACCTCGATCACAAAAACAGATTAAAAACAGGAGTATCATAACGGATGAAGACTTTTATTCTGAAAACTATCTTTAATGTTTTTGATACTTTAACTGTATGGTTTTAGTGATATACCTCAAGATGGAAACCGGTTTTAAAAGATCGTTATAATTAATCCTTACTTACATCATTACGTAAATTAGAAAGCTCTGCTTCAAGTTTCCAGACAACGTGGTTTAGACAACATTATTGAGCCTCTTTGTATTTCAGAAATCTAGATGCATTAACTTCCAGAATATCGATGCAAGCATAAAACACTTCCTTTAAGCCAAGAAATCAGCAATAATATTATCATGTTACGATGAAGAAGGATTTTTCCGATCTATCCGCCTCATGTTTCCTATCAACAATACATGGAGTCTAGTTCAGCTTCCAACTTATCAAATGCATCACTCATTCTTTAACTTTCTTTTTAAGAGCTTTTTGAATGCCCTGCAAAATGTTCTTGAAGATATTTTTGAAGATTCGTTATGACCGACCGTGTAGGGTTAACGATTCTTGGTTTGTTCTAAAACCCCTTTCCCCATCAGGTGATACCCCACCCCCCCTACAGTTGGTGTAATTCCTCTTTTACATTTTTTCCTCAATACTGTACAAAGTTGTCTAAGTGTAAAATAAGGTTAAATTCACTTGACTTTATGGTTGGAAGCACTCTGGGTGACAAGCGTTGGCAGGTGTAAAGAGGATACATCTTGTCACGCTATTGAAAGGTCTTGGTGTTCTGCACTTTGAGACTTCACTTTCATCTTAACAAATATCTGAGACCAAAATTAGTTCTTGTATCTGGTGTCAGTTGTTTTCTGTGCGGGTGTGAAAGGTCGCTAAAAAATTCTCTTCGATAATAACTGCGGTGTGATATTTGACCTTATTATCCGCCACATATTGGGTTTAGCTGGTCATTTATAATCATGCATTCTCTTCCTAGAAATTTCAGCTTGTTCTAGGGTCTCCTCACAGTCACGTACTATGGCCGGTGCATGATTGGGTGCGACAATTACATGACCACTATACAGGGCAGGCTGATCTTGCCTTGCACGATGTAGACATAGGGGGTTCTTGTAGCCAATGCTACCCTTATTCATTCATCCATAATAAGACCTAGTTTAACACATCATGTGGACAACTTTTGAATAGACTGACCTTGTTGAATAGTTTTATCCTCGACCTTATCTTTTAAAGTCTTAAGTCCAAAAATTCTTCAAAGTTAATTTATTTTCCTTTCTGATTAAAATCCCTTTTTTCAAAGGAAGTTAACTTTCATCGCTACCATTAACTGTTATGTATGGCTGTAGATGCAAGTTGCAATTTAACAGAATGAAGTTCCTTTTCCAAGAATTCTCTTCCTAAGATTAACGTTCAACAAATACTAACGCAGTAGTTGCTACAATTCATTTGTTCCCGTTCAGTTAATTCAAACCTGGCCCGTCTTTCATACAGTTCTACTTGTTCCTTTTTAACAAATTATTAACTTATTAACTACTGTATTCCTGGGTGTATGAGAGACAGATGGGACATCAGATTCATGCAAGTCATTATCTATCATCCCATATGCATCATTTGGAACCATAGATGCATTATTTTGTACAACCGGTACTGCGTTGTCCTTTACATATTGATCATAATGAGTCCATATACAATCAACTCGTAAATCAGCATGAGAGTCAACGAACGTGGTAAGGTATTGTACCTCGTCGTAGCATCTCTTGTTCGCATGAAGAACACAAATAGCAGCTTTAGAGTGATCATGATATTTGTACCATCAGATAAGCACGTGCCCGAATCATAAGACGGGCCCGGCATCATCATAAACTGTATTCTGCAATGAGAGAGAATAACCATGAAAAAGTTTGTGCCGAGGAGCATCATTAACATCATTAATCATACACATCACAGTCATCACATGAAACACGATAACCACAATGAGGGCTAAAGGTTCTTGAACTGGTTGCTCATCCACTATCTTCCATTAAAATCATTGTCCTTTCCACCAGCAAGGAACAATAACTGCTCATCATCCAAGACTACCCCATTCTCTGAGCTGTGCATCAGCAACATCTTACATCTTTGAAGTACTCGGAGGTACTGTGGACTCTTGGGTTGAGTGCAGATCCCTTGCTATTTAACCGTACCCCGTTGCAGTGTAACACTTACCTGTCTAGCATGACCCAGATTGTGCATTCCCCACTCTCTTTCTGTGCTCTTCCTAACCAACAGCACCTTCACCCCTACATTATACCTTTCACTCTGTTCTGTCGACCCTGAATATTCTGAACAACAACCCTACCTTTTTGTATGGTGGCTTGATTCCTTGGGTTTGATGAGGATTCTGATGATTGTTTGTTTGAGGAAGAAAGGTTTTGTATGACTGGGTAAGTAAGGCAAGTGTGTTGGTTAGGTTCTCGATTAGGTTTTCAGTTGGAGAAATTCCCAAATCAGATTGTGTGGTGTCAGTTGAATGTGGTTGATGATATGTGGAGGGTGGATTCGTTGATGACTGAGAAGGATAATGTTGAGGTGAGACATTGGACATCAAGGCAAGAGGATCAACTGTCTGTTTGTTGTAGACGTCCAACATCATCCTGTTCCGTTGGCATGTGCCCTCGAGGTTTGTTTTTCAGGTAAAGCATATAGTGGATCAAAGTTTTGAATCTTCAATCCTTAGATACGTTCACAGCTGTAAGCAAACCTGACCCTCATTCAATCGGAAGCATGTTATTTACAAACTTGGAGTTCAATTGTATTTTTGACATTGTTATCTTGATGTTCCGCATGTCATTGATAAGCTTGGCAAACCGGACATAATAGTTGTGAAAGGTTCTCCGATTGGTCCTGACGAAAGTTGTTCAAAGTCATCATACAGTGAGATTCACGAACTTCCTTTGTTTAGTTCCGATCCTTCCAAGAGCATTTCACATTGTCCCATATGATCCTTAGCATCAGAGTAATGATTAATGATGAAATAAAATCTTTTAGGTATACTTTAAGTATGATGTTTGTTGCCCGGATGTCTGTATTGTACCTGTCCTTCTCATCCTGTGACAGCTCTGAATAAACACGAGGTCGTTCAGGACCAAGACTGATTGGACCTTCCGTTCCTTCATCAATGATTCCTCGCGTGGTCCCCATCTGAAATGGTCCTTCTCAATGACCTTTAAATGTTATCCACATTATTCCTTTGACCCGACAGAATAAATCTAATACGTTCTTGCCATGAAGCAAAAGTCAGCCTTATCAAGCATCAGTGTCGAGTACCGAACCGTGGCAGCATTGGATGTCCAACTGAAGATTTAGCCTAAAGATGTACTTGTGAATATTATGTAGAACGATCAATGATTATTGATTGTATTTTAAAAGTGATGATTTTGATGATATAGGTGATATGATGTTATTGATAGAGATTTTTCAAAAAGCAGTGAAGTTTGGGGTCAAAACTCAATGAAGAATTATCAAAACTCATGAAGAAGTATCAAAACGCATGAAAATTCTCAAAACGCAAAGAAGAGTCTCGAGTCAAAACGCAATTGAGACTCTTAAGGTTTAATACAAAACGCAACGGTTGCGATTTGATCCAAAACGCAACCAATTAAAAATTGGGCAAGAGTATTCCCGCCTATCAAAACGCAACAAAGTCCTTCAAAACGCCAACCTGTATCGAAAACCCACGACCAAAACGCAACCTCTAGGTCAAAACTCAATGATGCAAAACGCAACGAACAAAACGCAACCAGCTAGGACAGAAACGCAATGAACAAAACGCAACCAAGAATGTCACAGAAGGTCAAAACGCCAACTGACGAAGATACAACTTTTTCCACCTAAAAACCCAAAAATCACCTATGAACGTTTCACTTGGTTTCTTTTGCACAACTTGTCCTAGAAAGTTATAACAACTATAAAACACTAACTTAACATCACAAACATGAGAATCAAATAAGTGAGCAAGAATAAAACCATAACCCCTTCTAAAACCAAACTTTTGATGATCAAAACTAACCAAAGAAACGCACACCAATAAAATACAAAAACAAATCTAAGCTAATCATCCCATGTGCTCTGATACCAATTGGTAGTATACATTGATATCATAACACAGCAAAAGATAAGGTTGGCTAATTAATCTTAGAGAGAGAAAGTTGTCTTTCTAGAGAGAGAAAGTGCAAGTGTATGTATTAGCATGAAATGAACAACCAACCCCTTCCCATGGGTGGGAAGGGGGATATATACAAGTATTGTGAGCATTATGGGCTTGGGTATTGGCTTACACTTGGGTAAAAGACCCGGCCCAATACCGTAAACCATACGCTTACTTTCTAACTACGAGCTATGCTATACTAATGATACTCGGGGGTGACCGAGTCTTTTTCATAATCCTAACACAACGAATAAGACATGGATTAGCATCTTGTTTCTTGAATAAATGCTTTAGAGCTGAATGATCGATGTGAACGATAGTTTTTGACAGAATAGGACATGATCTGAATTTGTCGAATGCAAAAACTACATCCATAAGTTCTTTTTCGATTACTGTGTATTTTTGTTGAACAGGATTTAGAGTTTTGCTTGTGAAGTAGATCGGGTGAAAGTTTTTACCATCTTTTTGACCTAAGACAACTCTAACTGCAAAATCACTTGCATCACACATAAGCTCAAACGGAAGATTCCAGTTTGGTCTTACGATCACAGGAGCACATGTGCGTTTCTCTTTCAATAGTTTGGATGCTTTTTGACATTCATCGTTGAATTCAAATGGAGTATCTTTTTCAAGCAGCTTAGTTATAGGTCGGGCAATTTTAACCTAGAAATCATAAATGAAACGACTAAAAAAAACCGGCATTGTCCCAAGAAAACAATCTAACACCTATTATGATAGTAGGGGCAGAAGTTTTGTGAGATTAGACGTATTGATTTAATCATTAGTCAACTTACGAAGTCCTGCGCTAGACACCTTTGTCCAAAGCACAATTTCTTCTTTGACCATGAGTGACATTTATCCCATTAAGGATAAGGTTAGCATCTTAGCAACTCTGGAGGCAAAATTATCGAGATATGTTTATGCAATAGTCGAAAAAGTCAACCAAAGACGAGAATCAATCCATGAATACTTCGACTGACTCTTCGAACATGTCATGAGAAGATTGTGCCAACATGCAATCTTTGATGTATCTGGGGCATTGTCATAGCCTAGAGGCATTCGCCTATAAGCGTATGTTCCCGAAAGGAAATGTGAATGTTGCTTAAATTCATTGTGGTCCATAGGATCGATAGAAATTGCAAAATATCCAGAAAAACCATCATGGAAACAGATTATTTGTTATTATCCTTCGAGTCTTTTCTAACATTTGATCCATCAACGTAAAAGGAAATGATCTTTTGCGATTGCTTCATTGAGTTACAATAATCCTGCAAACACCGCCAACCCTTAACGGTTCATGATGGACAAGTTCAATCCTTTTTGTTTGTGACAATTTGAAATTCACCTTTCTTTGTACACATGAATAGGACTAACCCAATGTACTACTCGACAATATGATAAATAAAACCGGTATCCAAGAGTTTAACAATTTGCTTTCTAACAACATCTCTGCATGTTTGGAATTTAACCTTCTTTTTTTTTTTGTACAACTGATATCTTGTCATCCAGACGTTAGTATCTTGTGTATGCATATAAATGACAGATGGGGGAATGTCTGTTGTTTTCTAAGCAAAATTAATCTTTATGTTTATTAAGCGACGAGATACAAGTTTGCTTTTTTTGAGCATACAGTTGTTAGATGATAAGATCACAGTAGAAAAGAATGGTTCTTCCAAGAATACATAATCCAAATATCAGAAGGTGTTTTAAGTTCCAAGAGCCGTAGGATTTTCTCGAGAGAATGATTTGATTTTATAATCGGTGTTGATGGATATATTTATATCGAATGTGTGTATTCTATCAGTATCGGATTCAAATTCAGAATTGTCATCGGTAGTCATTGCCATGAATTCATTGAATTCGGAAAAGATTTCTTCTTCGAGAAGGGTTCCTTCGATGTAATAGAGGATTTTTCTTCCTTCGTCTAGAAGAGCATCAAAATCTTCTTCTAAGATTTCATCTATAACATCGATACTAAAAACCCCCCATGGGGCTTTATTCATCGTTTGAGTAAAGAGAGTTTCATCGCAGAGTCGATATTAAAGATCATTCGTTCAGTCCCAACTTCAAGATTGAGTTGTTTCTGTTTAACTCGAATAACTGCATCAGCAGTGTGAAGGAAAGGTCATCCCAATATGAGGGGAACTTTGTTGTCTTCTTCTATTTTGAGAATAAAAAAATCAGCAGGAAAGGTGAATTTACCAACTTCGACGAGCATATTCTCAGCTATTCCAACAGGGTATTGGATATTGTCGTCTAATTATACACTCATTTTGGTAGGCTTAAGAGTTTCGAGAGATAGTTTCGCATATAAGGAATATGGCATAAGGTTAATGCTAGCACCAAGATCGGCCAAAGCATTGCAGGAGAAAGTTTTGTTGAAATTACATGGAATAAGGAAGCTTTCGGGGTCTTAGAGTTTTGGTGGAACTTTATTTTGGATCATCGCTGAACTTTCATCGCTTAGGAAAGCGGCAGAAATTTGTTTGATTTTATGTTTGTTGCTTATGAGTTCTTTGAGAAATTTTCCATAGTTAGGCATTCCGGCTAAGACGTCGACAAGAGGTACGTTGATTCAAACGGCTCAGATCATGGCAAGAAATTTTCCGTATTGGGCTTCCATTTTTTCTTTTCTAAGGCGTTGAGGATATGGAATCTTTGGTTTGTATGGTTTGGGTAACGGTGTTTCTTTCACTGGTTTTGTGGGTTGAGTTTTTGGTTGTGGTGTAGGTTCATCGTCTTCATCATCGCTATCAAAGTTGATAGGGTTTTCGGAATTATTCTATTGATCATCCGGGTTATATGGTGGATTATAGGATTTACCACTTCTTCTGAATACAAAATTCACATGCTCATTACAAGCTTGCGGTGGTTGGTAAGCTTTAGAGTTGCCACATCGTGGGTTTGGTTGAGTGTTGCTTGGAAGAGATCTAGAAGGTCGACCAAATTGCTTGTTAGCGAGTCTGTCGAACTTGGTTTCGAGGTTTTAGATTGAAGCTTGATGAGTTTTGGTTACTGTTTCGAGTTGAATTTTGAGGTCCATGAATGTTTCTTTGACAAAAGCGTTGGTTAATTGTTGAGACTTCATGAAATCGTTGAATTGTTTTTGAAGATCGTACGGTTTATCCTCGGTATTGGATCGATAGTTGTCTCGGTTGTAATCATTCCGTCCTCTTGAACGCCAATTATCGCGATTCGAGTCTCGGTCGCGGTAATCATTGTAAAAACAAGTCTTATGGAAAGTTTGCATGAATTTAGATTCTTTTTCACGGGACATAGGCATGTCATCATCGTCAAGATCGGGTGTTGGTTGTTTAGCACGAGATTGGAGTTCTTTGTACTGAGCATCTATTTTTATGGTCATGGCATCTATTCGGGCCATAATTTTGTCAGTATCAGTGTTACTATTATCTTCATCGGTGAAAGCAACAGTTTTCTTAAGAAATGATTTGGTTTTTTGATTTTTAGCCCAGTCGAGCTTGAGTAAGACTTTATCTTCGAGAAGCTGATAAGCTTGATTTGGTGTTTTATAGAGGAAAATACCACCAGCTGCGGCATTTAGAACTTCTTGGGTTATTTCGTTGAGACCATGATAAAAGATTTTGATAATATTGCCTTTGGACAGATTGTGACCATGGCAGTTTCTGAGCATTTCCTTCATACGAAGCCAAGCATCGGTTAGAGATTCGTTTTCATGTTGAGAAAAGGCTCGGATTTCTCTGAGGAGTCGATCGAAAAGAGCTGGGGGAAAGAATCGGCTAATGAAAGCGGTTCGAAGTTCATCCCACGTTTCGATAGTTCCTTCGTTGAGTTCGTCCAACCATGTTTTTGCTTCTCCAGTGAGTGATAGGGGAAACATCATTAGGCGGACAACTTCATTTTCGGTATCTTTGTATTTAAACATATTGCAGATTCTGAGGAATTCATGAATGTGTTTATGAGGATCGGTTTTGGTTCTGCCATCAAATTGGTTTCCTTTGACGAGAGTCAAGTGGTTACCTTTAATAGCAAATTCGTTTGCGGTTTCAGGAATAGTGATTGCGGAACCGGGAGTCGGAGCGACAACACGGTCGGCAGCCCACATGGGTTCATTATCCACTGGATTGTAATTTCGAAGAATATCAAGAAAGTGATGGAAGTAATTGATGTTGAGAATTGGCGGATAGACAATTCTCGGGTGTTGAGGTGGATTGTTTCTTTGATCGAATAGAACTCTTCTGTTTTGTCGACGAAGTCTTCGATTCAGAGTACGTTCAGGTTAGGGTAAAGGTTCAACAAGTTCAGAATTGGAAGCACGTGTATGCATCCAAAGGAGAAATTGTTTGGGTTAGTTTTCCAGAAAACTATATGGCAATTTTTGAAAAAGAGGGGTAGTTAAAGTAATTTTCCAGAGTTGACTACAGAATAGCTTAAAAATCCCCGGCAACGTCGCCAAAAACTTTGATGTGTTTTAAAAGCTTTAAATTTATAATGACTGAAAATACCAATTTTATTATAAGGAAACACACGGGTAAAAGTATAACCCACGTATATAGTATAATCTTTTTAGGTAAGACCATGTCGTCTACAGGGATTTGAGTAGTGTTCAAATAATCAGAAGAAAATTAGACTTTAACAATTTTAAAAATAACTTTTGTTTTACCCAGTGATAATAAAGACGACTACTCGGATAGTTGAGAATAACTTGTAAGTAGTGGTAATGATTTAGACCTCCT
Organism: Tanacetum coccineum; assembly: GCA_026074375.1. Classification (NCBI taxonomy): domain Eukaryota; kingdom Viridiplantae; phylum Streptophyta; class Magnoliopsida; order Asterales; family Asteraceae; genus Tanacetum; species Tanacetum coccineum. Next base: position 10,598 of record BQNB010042261.1, on the reverse strand, counting down.
AGATGGAACCTTAACTTATAAAAAGGATTTTATAAGTCATGAATATTATTTTTCACAAATATCTAATTAACTTAAGACTTATATTTAGTTGACTAGACCATATGTGTCACTCAAATGATATAGTTACTTATTATATCAAAGCTTATTTTGTTTATCAATTTACAAAAGTGGATTTCTCGACATAGACGATAAAGACCATAGACAAATCGTAAAAACCATATAGATCATAACGGGTCTTTCGACCTATACCAATACGATTATATAATCTAAGTTGATAAGCAAAACCGACAAGATAAGACATAATAGGGTTGCAGCATAAGCTTGAGATTAATGAGATCACGATCATACCAAACACTTATTTATTATCATAACTTCACCGAGTAGTCATTAATAAAAGAGAATAAAGCCTCTCATGGCTATGTAGTTCATAACATAACTTGATTTAACAAGAAACTTCATTATTTCAATAAACTAAGATGATATTCTTCTTCATTCTTGGTTGTTTGATCTTGAATCTTTAAAAGGTATGGTGTTTATGGCTTAAGAGAAGGTTGGGAAGGTTTAGAACATTATAAGGGAAAGGGATTGTGTGTGAGATGAGAGAAGTGTGTAAGAATGAGTTGATGAAATGTGTGAGAATTTTGGCTCTATTTATAGGCTGATTTTCGGGTAGAAGTGCGGTGCACAAAATAATTTGTGCGGCGCACATGGTGTGTTAATGCGTCAGTATTTAATGACGTCATTTATTTTTCATAGCAAAATGGGAAGTGTGGCACACAATCTTTAAAGTGCGGCGTACTTAGGGAGTTAATGCATTATTTTGACTGAGCCTTTAATTCTTTTGACTTTGAGGAGAAGTGCGGCGCACATGGGGTAAGTGCGGCACACATTTGCACTCTTCAGCTTACGACTTTATCTTTTCTTGTATCTTGATTTCCGAAGTGTATAAGTACTCGATCTTTGTTTTATTTGAGCTCGAGATGTCTTCAAGTGAACCTACATGTATTTCATGCTATTAAGTATCAAAAGTTCATGAGAAATGATAAAATATGTATATATAACGCCACTAAAAACATGCATAATTTAGGCGTTATCAGTGTTTTTACAAGCTTTAAATTTATAATAAATAGAAATACCGATTTTGACTAAAAACACAACATTCGGGCAAGTATACCCTATCAAGTGTAATAAAGTATTAGGTAAGTCCAGGTCGTTCCATGGGATTTATAGCAATTCACAGATTGTTTATCAAGTAACAATAGCTAAATGATTGTCACGGATCAATTAGCCAAAACATGTGTATAAAGTAAGCAAGAAACAAGGCATGATCCACATAACATAATAGATAGAGATAGAGCGAGACTTTATATAAACAATGTATACAAGTCATATATGATGGGTAATCATAATAACAAGCATATCTACCAATGATAACATAGAATCCTTTCGGCCTATATACTACATCATCACGAGCGCATTAAGAATGGTTTATATCAAATATGAATACATATGAATTCCTTTCAACCCGGTCGGTCAACATAAGGAAGGGTCTTAAACATCATTCGACTTGGGTTGCTTATCAATTTACCACACAATTCACACAAGTATGATATTGATTCGCGACTCAAAATTAACCATTACAACTAACTCTTTTGACCTATAATAGTTGCAACAATCAATCAAAGGATAAACAAGGATCCAAGTAAAGATAACATCGAATTCATAAGCATATATATTCACAAGTCATGGCAAAATTATCCAAATATTATTCATATTTCACATATCACCAAAATAAATGAAGAACACTACATCGTTACCAAACTAATAACCAATTGTTCCCACAAACAACCAACATCCTAAAACAGCATGAGATGCCCTGAGAATCTATCACGAACCCTCTAGAAATCAAGAACACGTCGCCAAATGGTGTGTTTGGTAACGGGTTTAATATAGTGAAGAAATTAGAGATTTGGTATAAATCGTCTAATCCTCATGGTATTATTCATTTAGGTTATGGAAATATGGTGTTTGAGTTTTGGAAATGGTGGTGACGTGGTGGATTGCAGTGGAGAGTTATGGTAACATGGCAAGATAAAGGTGTGTTTGGATCATTGGATTCTAAGATCCTCACCACTCCTTCCTCCTCTTCAAAGTCTCCAACGAAGTTGTGTGTGTTGATATGGATCAAGCGTGTGCAATATATGAAATGAGAGAGCCAAAGAAGGCTATTTATAGGCTGTTCAGGCCCCAAAACTACCGCACATTTTAATTTGTGCGGCACACATTTTGAGGTGGTAGAAAGGAATATTTAATGTTAAGGATAATTTAATTCTGGTGAAAAGTGCGCCACACTATTATACAAGTGCGGCATACATGGGGCATTTTCGGCATTTAGCCTTTTTCAAAGTTGTAGAGAATTGTTTCCCGGTTGCGTGGCCGCCTGAATCGCGTCCAACAGAATTCTTTTTTTTTTTTTTTTTTTTTTTTGAGTTTTTTTTTTTTGCATTGTTTTTTTTATTTTAGTATGATGGTTATGACCAAAATTGTGAACATGTGTCAGGAAGCTCTTTAACTTGAGTTCTTTCATCGTTTAAGCTTCAATTCTTCGTGTATTGTAACAACCTGAGTCTCAGGTCAACGTTTATCCCGAGCTATGATAATTATTTTACTACATACTTGATTTTAGTCGTTTATGCTATATAAGGTTTGGTGTAAATTTCCATTTATTGAAAAATTACAAACCGTGATTGAGTTTCTATTTGTTTTTAGCTTCCGAGAAAGTTATAAAAATTTATATTTTTGCTCCGAGAGCGTGATTATTTTATTTTTGTATTTTATGGCTTTTCTCCATGTTTTTGTAAAAAGCGTGCCAATAATCGAGGTTTACGTGATTTAACATTTTATTAAATTTTTTAAAATAAATTTAGTGGGACGGAATAAAAATATTTACGGATGTGGTTTGACCCGAGTCTTTGGCCGACTATAAAACAAAAAAAACCGCCTTTGTACTAAAAATAGAAGGACTTTAAGGAAGGAGGGACCATTTGTGTTAAAATGTCAAACTTATTCCCTATATAAGGAAGTAATACTTCTATTATTTTTCTTTTACCAAAATTGTTTTCCTTGTCCTCCCTTGCCCCTCCACGGTTGGCCACACACATACAAACACCAAACACTTTGATTTTCCGACATGCAATACAATCTGATTACATTTTCTTAATCCTCTCATCGAGACCTACATATCCCACTAAAAATATTACACATGCAATGGTATTTTGTGAAATAGAAATTTGGTTGATTTCTTGAAGTTTTGATCTAAAAGGAAGGTTTATTGAGGTTAGATAAGTGTTCTTGCAAATGGGTTTAGTTGAAAAGGTTTTAGTTTTGGTTGTTGTGTTTGCGTCCGAACTCGAACCACAAGGGGAAGCCAAAACAAATTTTTTGTTATAGCTTTGTGAGTATTCTAGTTATATTCTTGTGTGATTAATTTGATGTTATTGCATGTTATATATTATGTGCTATAGGATTCAAGTTTGGAAAATTATTGAAAGTATATTTGATTACTAATTGATGTTTGATGGTTTTTGTATATGTAAATAGGCTAGTTAAACATGTTTTGATAGTTGGTTTAAGTAAAAATGTCATTTTAAATGATTTTGGGTTGACTAAGTTTGACCAGAAAGTTTGACCGCCTCGTAGCATGTCGAAATTTTTTTGAAAGTTAATTTTGATAATGAAAAGTGATAGAATTCGCCTTTAGCTACGTTTCGCCAGGTGGATCATCGCGTAACTCTTAATAACGAACGTTTTACGGCTGAATTAAGATTGGTAATTTTTGGTGTAAAAAGTCAACTACGAAGTTTGACTTTTGAATGTCAAACTTGCGTATACTTTTGAATATGGTTTATAATGAGCAAATGGTTTGTAATGTTAGTTAATTAATGATGAATTATGAACTTCTGATTATATTATCCTTACTTTCGACAACTTTCTAAAAATAGAAACTTTATGGTAAACAAAGCGTAACGCAATTGTCATTATTGTACATTTGTGGGTGCGTCGAAGTAAAATGTTTTGCGTCGCACTTGGAGATTGTTGTATATGATTGTATATACATAATAGTTATATATATATATATATTACTTTTAGTTACGTACCGCTATATATGTATTATATAGGCCGCGGTTGAGACGTGAAGTTATTTGCACTTGTTGATTTGATTGAATTGGATTCTTTTGATTAAGGTAAGTTCATAGCCTCGCTTTTAAATCTTTTGATTGTTTTATAAACCCGCGAGGGGGATACATGTTTATTTTATAAATCGAACACATATGATTTTATGGTATGCTGGACCCGATTATGAGAATGTTTCCGCATAAGTAGCTATTGTCGAAGTCCCTTATTTTATGAACCGTTAATTTCCTTGCGAGGTGAACACTAATGCCTTAAATAGATCTATTAGGTTTGACAACCCTGTCCGGGGTCTGAATCCTTTTGAGCATCCTGTCAAACAGACGTTTTGTAGTTAGAAGTAGTAGTTATATGACAATAATACCTTGTTCTGGGGAAAATTGACATATGAAAGGATCTATGAATTGTTAACGTTCGGTGTCATGAGCTTATTGCGTGAAATAAAAGAGACGTTATACATTGTATTCGTTGCAATGTTTTCCCAAGAACTAATTATGTGTTCAAAGATTATTTCTTATTGATTATTTTAAACTCTATGAATTTCACTCGACATTTTTGTTGACGTTTTAAACATGTTTTATCCCAGGTAACCAAGGCTAAAGGCAACGATGGCGTAGAGGTGTCGTGCGTGTGATGATTTGGTGAAAGGAACTTACTTGTGTGTTCATTATCTTTCAAAAACAATGTCTTAATGTGTTTTAAAACAATGTCTTTAATTTGAAACAATTGTCTTTCAAATGTGGTAATGGTTGTGGTTACGATTCCTGTGGGGACCTAAATGCATTTTCTGTGATTAAACAATAGAACACATGTTTGTGAATGTCTCATTTGGGCGTTTTCTATTATCTTGGTGTATTGTGCTATTTAGTAATACCCATTGTAATTTCTGCTGCGTAATCCAAAAAATAGGGGTGTTACAGAGTGGTATCAAGAGCCTAAGGTTATAGAGAACTAGGTCAAGTTTCCGAAAACCTAAACTATAACGCTTCTACACGTACGCCAAGACTCCTCGTTGCCATTGGTTACATATAGAAAGAGAAGGAATGTTTATGCATGTGTTGTATGCATGAATTGTTATGTGTTGATATATTTATGCATGTGTTGTATGGATAGATTGTTATGTGATTATAAAATAATTATTATTATATATGTTTGGAGTATATTTGAGATATATATTGAACGAGAATGCCACAAATTGTAAATTTTTGTTTGTTGCGCATTTATGCGAACTGTTATTTTAGATAATAGTATTCTTATTGGAACACTATTGAATAAGTATTATATGATAATTTCTAGATTATCATGGCAAGCATAATTCCTCCCGATCATGTAGATGATTTACCCGTAGTTGAGCCGAATCAACCCGATGTTGTTCTTGTTATTCCTGAGTATGTCTTAGTGGATGAAGACGAGGACACGGAAGAGGAAGAATTTGAGGAAGAAGAAGAACCTCAAGAAGAAGAAGATATGAATTAGATGATGAAGAAGATGAGAATGAGTCAGAGTTAACATTTCCTTATGAAGAAACGGATCCCCTTAACCCGCCGCCACCTGCTTCTGATTTAGAGCCTGAAGATGTGATTGAGGTTGAGAACACGGTTGAGCTTGAGGATGAGACTGTTCCTGCTAGTGTCCATGAGATAGGTGAGTCGTCTATTGCCACGTTCCTTCAAGAGGATGGTGACAGATTACTGCCTGGTTTCATGAGGAGGGACATTGACTCTCTTTTTGGCCGGATTGCTTCTATTTCGAGACAACTGTGTGGTCGCGAGACAGCGCATGCATTGGTCGAGAAGAAGGGGAAAGTAAAGGACAAGTGTTATGGTAAGCTGATTTTGGATTTGGGTAATGAAATGCGATCTAGTGTGTAAGAAGGAGCGGCTGCAATGGAAAATCTAGTTAGAAAGCTTGGTAATGCTAAAGAAAGAGCTGAATGTAAGAAGTTGAAGAAGGAATTGGAAGACACAAGGTTAAGTAACACACTTCTTAGTATGCAGAAAGAACGAGCCAAGAGAGATCTCTATTGGACTAGAGTTCAAGCTCATGAGTTCTAGTAAGAGATGATTCGTAGGGGAGTTGTGTTTAAAGAAAGAACGAATGAGGCTATCGATGTTCCGGTTGAGGATGAGGAGAGTCCATCATCTGAGCTGTGAGGATCCCCTCGTAACTCTTAGTAGTTTAGTTTCATTAGTAGTATCTTTATTGTGTAATCACTAAACTGAATCCTCAGTTAGTAGACTTGATGCTATTGGTTGTAACGATTTGTATCATTTCATGAAACAATGCAACTATGTATTAACTCTTATGTGATGAATAATGAATGACTATCTTTTGATTACTAGATGTTGTGTGACTGTGGTTGTGATTGATTTGTCTTTGTACCATGTTATGAGTATATCATGTTATGAATGCTTATCAAGTTGTTTTCTGTGTGACGTAACAGAATCATGCCTCCAAAGTCTGCACCTTTGACTCAAGCTTCCTTTCGGCGAATGATCAAAGAAAGTGCTGACGCCGCTATCGTTGCTGAGCGGGCAAGACAAGCGAATGCCGAGAATAATGCTAGTGGATCTGGACAAGCTAGGGGTCAAGTTACCGTACCTGTTGTTCGAGAATGCACTTTTACTGGATTCATGAAGTGTAACCCTGATAATTTCCATGGTACTAAAGGAGCTGTTGAGCTTAGGAGATGGTTTGAGAAAACGGAGATAACTTTTGGGATAAGCAAGTGTGCGGAAGATAAGAAAGTTAAGTTTGATGCTGCTACACTACGAGGACCTGCACTGACTTGGTGGAACTCTAAAGTCGCAATTTTGGGACTAGATGTTGTTAACCAAATGGGGTGGACTAAGATGAAGAAATTGATGACAGCAGAGTTTTGTCCTGCTGAAGAACTGCAAAGGATGGAAAACGAGTTGTGGTAACTGAAGGTCAAGGAGTATAACAAGGTGGCTTATACTCAAAGATTTAATGAGTTAGCTTTGATGTGTCCAAGAATGGTCGAGCCAGAAAGTGCGAAAATTGAGGCTTACATCCGAGGATTATCTGATAACATCAAGGGTGAAGTTACTTCTTCTAAGCCTACCAATTTGAATGAAGTTGTGCGTATGGCACATAAGTTGATGGAACAAAAGTTGCAAGCTAGGAATGAAATGATTTTTGAAGGAAATAAGCGAAAGTGGGAGAACTTCCAAAGTGGGAAAAATAGTGGTAAGAGCAAACACAAGGATAACTCACGCTAATCTTTACAGAATAATCAAAAGCAAGGGAACGTACGAGCTATGACTACTACTCCGAATAAGGGAAATGTGTCTTCTGGATTACTTCCTGTGTGTGAACGTTGTTTTACTCGCCATGTTGGTCAATGCACGATTAAGTGCCACAAGTGTGGAAAGATTAGGCACAAAGCGAGGTATTGCAAGGAAAAGAATGTTGCCACGGGTGCAAATGCTCAGCCCATTTGAACTTGTTATGATTGTGGTGAGCAAGGTCATACGAGGAACCGATGCCTAAGAAGGTCAAGCAAGAGGAAGTTGGAGAAGCTCATGGCCGAGCTTATGCGATTAAGGATGCTGAGCCGCAAGGTCCGAATGTGGTTACATGTACATTTCTACTCAATAACCGCTATGCTTCTGTTTTATTTGATTCGGGTTCCGATAGGAGTTTTGTGGACACTAGATTTAGTTCCATGCTTGATATCGATCTGGTTAAAATAGATACCAGTTACGAGGTAGTGTTAGCCGATGGAATGATAGTTAGTACGAACACTGTTTTAGAAGGTTGCACTTTAAATTTAGTGAACCATCTTTTTGAAATCGATCTCATGCCGATTGAGCTTGGTATGTTCGACGTTATAATTGGTATGGATTGGCTTGTCAAGAACGATGTCATTATCGTTTGTGGTGAGAAGGTTGTTCATATACCTTATGGGAACAAGACGTTGATAGTCGAAAGTGCAAGGGTGTGTCCCGACTGAAGGTCATATCTTGTATTAAAGCCCGTAAGTATATCAAATGAGGTTGTCATTTGTTTTTAGCACATGTGACTGAGAAGAAACCGAAGGAAAAGTGATTGGAAGATGTGCCTGTAATTCGTGACTTTCCTGAGGTGTTTCCTGATGATTTGCCGGGACTACCACCACCGAGGTAAGTAGAATTTCGAATTGATCTGGTATCGGGGGCTGCACCTGTTGCACATGCACCGTATCATTTGGCACAGTCTAGGATGAGAGAGTTGTCGGAGCAATTGCGAGAGCTGTTGGAGAAAGGATTTATTCGTCTGAGTTCATCACCGTGGGGATCACCGGTGTTGTTTGTGAAAAAGAAAGATGGGTCTTTTCGAATGTGTATTGATTACCGCGAAATGAACAAGTTGACTGTTAAGAATTGTTATCCTCTCCCGAGAATCGACGATTTATTTGATCAACTTCAAGGTTCAAGCGTGTATTCCAAGATCGATCTGCGATCAGGATATCACCAGCTTCGCATTAAAGAAGAGGACATTCCAATTACTGTATTTAGATCTCGGTACGGTCACTTTGAGTTTCAAGTAATGCCGTTTGGATTGACCAATGCGCCTGCTGTGTTTATGGACTTAATGAATTGAGTATGCAAGCCATATCTTGATAAGTTCGTCATTGTGTTCATTGATGATATTTTGGTTTATTCCAAGGACAAAGAAGGGCATGAAAAGCATTTTGAGATTATTTTGGAGTTGCTTAAGAAGGAGAGATTGTATGCCAAGTTCTGTAAGTGTGATTTTTGGCTAGATTCGGTACAGTTTCTCGGTCATGTAATTGACAATAAAGGTGTACATGTTGATCCTGCCAAGATTGAAGTAATAAAGAATTGGGCTGCACCAACGATGCCAACAGAGGTGAGGTAATTTCTTAGATTGGCTAGTTACTATCGAAGGTTTATTGAAGGCTTTTCTTTGATTTATAAGCCACTTACTAAGTTGACTCAGAAAGATAAGAAATATGAGTGGGGTAAAGAAAAAGAGGAAGCTTTTTAGACATTGAAACAAAAGTCGTGTAGTGCATCGATCTTAGCGTTGCCCGAAGGAATAGAAGATTTTATGGTTTATTGCGATGCGTCACTTAAGGGTTATGGAGCAGTGTTGATGCAACGAGAAAATGTGATAGCGTATGCTTCCCGACAATTGAAGACTCACGAAGAGAATTACATAACTCATGATTTGGAGTTGGGAGTCGTTGTTTTTGCTCTTAGGTTGTGGAGACATTATTTGTATGGAACGAAGTGTGTGGTTTTCACCAATCACAAATGCCTACAATATATTCTAAATCAGAAAGAGCTTAACATGAGACAACGTCGCTGGATTGAGTTGTTAAGTGATTATGATTGTGAGATTCGTTATCATCCTTGAAAAGCGAATGTAGTGGATGACGCCTTAAGTCGAAAGGAAAGGATAAAGCCATTGCGTGTTCGAGATTTGGTGATGACTATTCATAACAATCTACCTAAGCTGTTAGCCTTAATTTTATTGAGTCAATAAAGGAAGCTCGTTCCCGTGTTCAAGACCTCACTTCGGGGGAGATTGTTAGCCTCAATTTTATTGAGTCAATAAAGGAAGCTCGTTCCCGTGTTCAAGACCTCACTTCGGGGGAGATTGTTAGCCTCAATTTATTGAGTCGAACAAGGAAGCTCGGTCACTCTACGATGGAGCTTCGGTCTTTAATTAGTTAACGTTGTAATAAGATAATATCGGGAATCGGGCTCGATAGTTAATCTAATATTGTATATGTTTCGGGTTTAATCCCAAACAAAACCCGAGCCCGGGTCCTAGTTAAATATCCCGCGCGTCACATTAAATGTGTAGGGGTATATATATATTTAGATATTTTCTAAATATCTAAATATATATATAGATATTTTATTTTAAGAAAATATCTAATTTTCATTATTCAAAATATATTTTTTTCTTATTCTCTCTCAATTTTCTCTCAACTCTCTCTCTCTCTCTTTTTCGATTCTCTCTCTCTCTCTAGTTTCTTGCTTCGTGGTTCGGGTTATGAAGTGAAGAGTAAATCGGAACAAACAATTGGTATCAATCGCCTCGGGTGGATTTCGTGGTTTTTTTAGTTGTGATAAGCTTATACGGATTCGGCAGTTTCGTTGGGTTCTTTGTGGCATTCGGTAAGCATTTTTAATTCGTGGCTCATTTTGGGTGTTGCCAAAACGCTTGGATCGAACGAGTGCAACATCGTATCAACCGAACGAGCGAAAAAGTTGTACCGATCGAACGAGTGGAAATCGTGTACGATCGAACGAGCGACAAAAGTTTGGATCGAACGAGCGGACTCAAATCGCAGCGATCGAACAAGCGGACTCGAACTAGACGATCGAACGAGCGGAAAACCTCAACGATCGAACGAGCGGAAAACCTCA
>BQNB010042260.1:20408-46236 GCA_026074375.1 Tanacetum coccineum | reverse complement strand
GAGGATACACAGTCAACGCTTTGATTGGTCTGGTTTTTTGCTCTTTGAGAGCTTCAGCTTTCATCTTAACAATATCTTGTTAGCAAAATATTTCCTCGACCTTATCTTTTAAAGCTTATAAGTCCAAAAATACTTCAAGATATTTATTTTCTTTCTGATTAAAATCCTTTTTCAAAGTTGTAACTTAGCTTCATCTACCATTAACTTGTTATGTTGGATGGTAGAGGCAAGTTGCAATTTTACATAATGAAGTTCCTTTTTCAAATTCTCTTCCATAATATTACGGTCACAAATAACTATCCTTAGTTGCTCATCAATCTTTTGTTCCCGTTCAGTTAATTCAAACCTGGCTCGTCTTTCATACAGTTCCACTTGTTCCTTATACGTGGCAAGTTCAGCATCTAACAAATTATTAGCTACTGTATTCCGAGGTGTACGAGAGACAGATAGGACATCAGATTTATGCACATCATTATCTATCATCACATATGCATCATTTGGAACCATGTTCCGCATGTCATTAATGTGCTTGGCACACCGGACATAATAGTCATGAATGTTTTCTCCTTTGTTCTGACGAAAGTGTTCAAAGTCATCATACAGTTGTGATTCACGATCTTCCTTTGTTAATTCCGATCCTTCCAAAAGCATCTTTACATTGTCCCATATGTCCTTTGCATCAGTGTAATGATTAATAAGTGAATAGCTATCTTTTAGTAAACCTTGAAGTATGATGTTTGTTGCTCGAATGTCTGCATTGTACCTATCCTTCTCATCCTGTGACAGATCCGAATAGACTCGAGGTCGTTCAGGACCTAGATGGAGAGAACCTTCAGTTCCTTCAGCAATAATTACTCGCGTGGTCCCCATCTGAAAAGGTCCTTCATCAATTGACTTTAAGATGTTTACCCTATTCTCCTTACCCTGACAGTACAACCAACCCTTTCCCATAACACAAGCATATTATCTAGAGAGAGAAAGTGAGGTTTCTAGTGAGAGAAAATGCAATAGCATGAAATGTGATAAAAAGAACAACCAACCCTTTCCTATGGCTGGAAAAGGGTTTATATACAAGTGTTTGTGAGCTTTATGGGCTTGGGTATGGGCTTACACTTGGGTAAAAGACCCGGCCCAATACCGAAAGCCATACGCTTACTTTCTAACTACAAGTTATGATATACTAAACGATACACGGGGGTGACCGAGTCTTTTTCATAATCCTAACAAGATACATCACTGAACCAATCATTGACCTATACATATGAACATCCAAAGCTGTGGAAGTAGATGTTTCTATAACACCTCGTGTTTTCAGGTCATGTTACGACTTCAATTATTCCATTTTCTTTTAATTGTAGAATTTTACGTGTTTACTCTAGGTGTCAGCAGAATGTGTGTTGATATAATGTGGTTAGGTGGAATTCTTTTTGATGACTGAGAATTATAATGTTTGAGGTAAAACATTGGACATCAGGCAAGAGGATCAACTGTCTGTTGTGTGAGCGTTCGCAACATCCCCCCAAAATCATGTTCTCGTTTGGCATTATGCCTCATGTTGCTCAGGTAAGCATAAAGCTGATCCAAAGTTAGAATCCTTCAAGCCTGTGAAGTTTCACAGCTGTAAACATCATACCATTCAGCAGCAGTTATTCACAAACTTGGAGTTTAACTGTATTTTTTGACATTGTCACTTGATTTTCCGCATGGTCATTAATGAGCTTGGCAACCGGACATAGAATTCGAGAATGTTTCTCCTTTGTATCTGACAGAAATAGTTCCAAAGTCCTACATACAGTTGTGGATTCATGGTCTTCCTTTGTTAATTACGATCCGTCCAATAGCATCTTCACATTGTCCCATAAGTCCTTTGCATCTTGTTAATGAATAAGAGTGAATAGATAATCTTTGGTAGACCTTGAAGTATGATTGTTTGTTGCCCGATGTCCTTACATGTACCTATCCGTCTCATCTTGTGACAGATCCGACTAAACTGAGGTCGTTCAGGACCCAGATTGATTGGACCTTCAGTTCCTTCATCCACGAGTCCGCGTGGTCTCCCATCCTGAAATGGTCCTTCACACTTTACTTTAAGATGTTTACCCCATTCTCCTTACACCGACAAATAATCGAATACGTGTTGCCAAGACCAAAGTCATGCCTTATCGAGCATAGGTAGTCGGTATCGGAAACCTGCACATTGGATGTCCTCTGAACGCTTAGCCATAGTGATTACATTGATATGATTAAGTTATCGATCAATGATTTAGTTGATGTATGTTAAAAGTGATGATTGTTTGTTGGATTAGGTGATATGTTGTTTGATTGTGATTTGGTTTTGGTGAATTAATGTTAAAAGCAGTGAAGTTTTGTCAAAAGGCAATGAAGAATCTTGAGTCAAAACGCAATGAAGAGTCTTGATCAAAACGCAATGAAGAATCTTGAGTCAAAACGCAGTGAAGATTCTTAAAAGAAAAAAAAGAAAAAAGGAAGGAAAGAGAAAAAAGAGTCTAACGAAATGAAGTAACTTGAGTCAAAACGCAATGTAAGATTCTTGAGTCAAAACGCTATGAAGTATCTTGAGTCAAAACGCAATGAAGATACTTGAGTCAAAACTCAATGAAATTTTTATTTTTTGGTTTCCCACCCCTTAGTCAAAACGCCAACGAAGAATCTGAGTCAAAACTCAATGAAGAAATTTTGAACAAAACGCAATGGAGTCCTTGATACATGATCGAAACCAACCATTAAACAATTAGGCATAGTCTCCCCAGTCCATAACGCAACAAAAGTCTTAAAACCAACCATGTATCAAAACGCAACGACCAAAATGCACTAACCAGTACCGATCAAACAGCAACGAAACCCACAAAAAAGGCAACCCTAATAAGACAAAACGCAGTACAATAGTACTATACAAAACGACAAAACGCAATGTACTTTCTTTCACCAAAACGCAACGAAGAATGTCTCAGAAGGTCAAAACGCAACGACGAAAAAAAAAACGAACTTTTTCACCTAAAAACACCTAAAAATCACCCTTTTGAACGTTTTCACTTGGTTTCTTTTGCACAACTTGGTCCTAGAAGGTTATAACAACTATAAAAACACTAACTTTAACATCACAAACATGAGAATCAAAGAGTGTCAAGAATAAGACCATAAACCTTCAAAAACCAAACTTTTGATCTAAACTAACCAAGGAAACGCACACACAATCTAGCTAATCATCCAATGTGCTCTAATACCAATTGTAGTAAACATGATATCATAACACAATCAAGAGATGATGGGTTGGCTACTTAATCTTAGAGAGAGAAAGTGATATTTCTAGAGAGAGAAAGTGCAAGATCAAGTGTTAACATAAAATGAACAACCAACCCCTTCCCATGGCTGGAAAGGGGTTTATATACATGTGTTTGTAAGCTCTATGGGCTTGGGTATGGGCTTACACGTGGGCTAAAGGCCCGGCCCAATACTACTAGTCATACGCTTACTTTCTAACTACGAGCTTTGCTATACTAAACAATACACGGGGGTGACCGAGTCTTTTTCATAATCCTAACAAGCTATATGGATAAATGGATGTAATGAAATTACCAGTTTAGATTATTGCTCCTTTTTTGTTTACTGTAGTCTCTCATCTCCTCATCGTAAACTATATGTGCGCAAGCCACATTCTACCTTATTGTATCACATAATATATTATCAGGAATAATGAAAACATTTTTTTCCATATACCACACTTTCTGTTATCTTCATTACCTATACCTACAATACCATGTTAGCCCCCGCCGCAACGCGCTGGACATTTTCCAACTCGTTTGTCCAAAAAAGATTTTCAAATGCAGTGTTGCCGCAAAATTTTGTATATGAAAAAGGTAAAAATAATTGTTATTAACCTACTCAAATTGCTTGTTCATGTAACGTTACAAAAAAAAGAATATCCATAAGTAAATATTAACATCGCTAAAAATGTGCCGCAAGCATACCTACAACTACGATTCAAAATCCACTATTCACTATCATATCAAAATAACTTATCGTATTAGATTAAAAATAAGTTAAATGAAAACATATGTATAAAGAGTACTATGTATTCGTCGTATTGCACCAGTAGTACATACACGTCTTCAATTGCTAAGCTAATAGAAATTGTGCATTGCTAAAACTCTCATGACATGTTTTACTTGAAGCATTGCATTTATAGAATCTTTTAAAATGCTTTATAACACATACACATATAAAGTCGAACCAAACTTTTTTACTAGTCCAAATACCTGATAGTGCTTCAATGCTTTTAACTAACAGCATAAACAAACAGTACGTCAAAAAAACACACAATACTTTAAGAGCAATGAGAGTGGATCATACCACTTGAAATATCATTCATAACCACCATTTATATGAATAGCCTGTATGACCGAGACATCAAATCGCCCCACCCCATATTTACCAGAAAAAAGATCCTTGTTTCCCCATGTGATTACATTACCCGGGATATGACATTCACATGAGCCTAGCTAGAGCAACTTGGTAACCTTTTATTTTAGACTGCATGTTCACAAGCAACTCGTTTGTGTCTAGAACAACAATTAGTAAAAAGCAAACTGCAAAACTTTCCAGTTCATCATGCACCCAAATGACACTCTAAACAAAAATAACTCGCTCGAGAACACAGGAGAGCTAAAAAGCAACCCCACTAAGCCCGAGTATACCAAATTAACTTGCGTGTGTGTATTTTCCATGGGAAAAGATAAACTGCATGTGAAGATAAGGAACATTTATGCAATGGTAAATATTAAATAGCTGCTTCGAGTATCTAAGGTGGAGTATCTTGTGTAGTGCGACCCCCTTTAAATATGCGAACACTAAAAAACTGTACCAAATGCAAACAAAATTGTGTCATCGTCTGTTGGAGCTTTTAGATCTGATGGAAGAGGCTCTGGTAAGGTCTACAAATATAAATAAGATTGACGACAACTATTGATAATCTTTTACCACATACCAAGATCATCAATTTATAACATGCTTAAAATGACCGAAAGAGCACAATTACGAAGTACCTAGTGTGGTATACTGGCTTAGAAAATAAACCAAAGTTAATAACATCAAATGTTTAATACTTTTCTATATCAAATTCTCGTGTTTATTGCCTTGTTTTATATTATTAAACAATAGATCTTGATTGATGCTAGTGTTTGTGAATTAAGGTGTAATTAGTGTGTGTGTTTAGAGAGGGAATTTCTTAACCTTTTCTCATTTGATATTGATACAAATGACTTGGTGTGAGTGTTACATCATATGGTGGTCATTAGACCTTATTATATACTTAGTGATGTGGCTAAGTATATATTAAATACACTTTTAGTCCCTAGACTATTTAGACTTAAGCACATCAATCCTAAATCTATTTTCTCTCTATCGTTACATCAAAAATGGAATTTATCTCTAATTCCAACAATCCCATCCCCCCTATGTAATGATAGGATAGATTTTGGATATCTTTTCCTTAAAGCTCGAAAATGGTGAGAATTCTTTGTGAAAAATGAGGATGACCTTGTAGCATATCTCTCACAATATAATTTTCTCCCCTTATATGATAGGATAGATTTCTTTATCTCTAAAGGTATCAACTGTACTCTCGAACTCAAAATCAGCATTCTCAAAAGCTATTTGAATATTGATCTTCACTTGCAACTTGAATCTTTAAAAACTTTTATGAAATCTTTATCTTTGAACTTGATCTTGAATGTATATTTCAATCACATAATGTTGCGGACGAAAGATCTTGAACACGATGATATTGATTGAGCATTGCTTTGTAGAAGACTTGAACACTTGTCGTTATCCTTGAATCTTCGTTCTCTTTTTAGCTCCTTCTCAATCACATATCCATCTCTTGAATATTGAAGTAGTGATCTTGACTGTTGAAGACAATGTTGATATTCTTGAGAAGTAATTCCATGCAAATGTTAAACTGGCTATCTCGATCGATCATTGAAGTTAATGAAACACTACAACTTATTCAAAACACTTGATGAAGTAACCTCAATCGCGAATACGAATCTTATCTTCTTAATCAAACTACTTTTACCATAACGATTTCTTTAATTCAATTTCTTTATCAATTTTTTGATTTGTCCCATATATTCTTGCTTATATCTTCTCCCCTTTCATATATTTGAATTGGCGTTGCATTTTTCCCCAAATATACTTATATCTTTTTCTCCTTCATATTTGGCCAATACTAAGCTTATATTTTCTCCCTCTCATAATGATTATGATTCATCGTGAGTATCATGGTCATATAAGCTTTTAAAAATAAGCTTCGGGTGAAGAATATCCTTTGAAGTCCATTAAATTAAAATCAAAATTATTTCTTTTCTCTCTAAGAATCAAACATTCTCCCATTTATAAACAAACATACTCCCTTAAAATAACCCATAAGGTCCCTCAAACCAACAAACTTGGTCGCTATCATTCCCGTGAAGATTGAAAGAAAACTTTTGTCATTATAAGATTTGTTAAAGATGTCATGCTTGTTCAAGGTAGAGATGTTATTGTTGTATGTTGTAGAAGATGAATGAAGAATTATCAGAGTAAGAACCATCTTCCACATTACCATGAAGATCATACATCACAAGATCATGCTTTGAAAATTCCCTATGAATGTTATTTTGAAAAATATGACCAAATCAATATCTCGGCGATAAGGATGCAGAAATATGACCATAAAATCTAAAGAAGCATTGATCTCGTGAACTTAGTGTAAAAACAACTTTTCATTGATAAAATCAAAGAAATGTCATTTTGTGTTTTCGAAAACAAATTCCGAAGAAACACATAACATTAGATCACATAGATTACTAGTTAACACTTATTTGAATCATTAAGCAATCATTTTCAAATGAGTGACCTACGTTCAGCGTTGGCATGATGTTAGCACTGGTAGGATTTCCATTCATCACTGTGAATACTATCTTATAGTATCACTATGAATGTTCTGGCATTGTCACATAGACATGCAATGTCACGAAGACATATATCATTGTACCTTTTGTATCATGGATGTTTAATACAAATGTACTTTTGTGTCCTAAAGATATTTTATTGAATATCAATTTGGCTCTAGACTCTTGCGCAGTTTTAGTAAGCAAGGACTGGAGTAGAATGTCCTTTATTCAATATCAACATTCTCGAAATAAGAAGTCGGTAGATTATGTGTTAAATCTCTGTGAGAATGAAACAAATACTTTTCGAGAAGTACTTGAGTGGCTAGGAGGGGTTGTGCATTTGCATCACTATGTCTATGATGTTTACTTCAATACCAGAAATCAACGAATGAAATTCGATAGCATACAAGTTGACTCGGTTTCTATCCTAGTGTAGGAGAAACACCCTTCATCTTATCAAATAAGCCACTTATTTTTCAAAGATAAATGCACTTATGCGTATACTTTCTTTTCTTTAAAGCACGGGTTATGCATTGAAATGTACACAAGCCATTCATTTTAAGCTCGGGTTGTAATCTGAAATGATTACAAGCCATCTTTTTAAGCTCGGGTTTCGTACTGAAAATGTATGAAAGCCATTATAGAAACCAAAATTCTTTTTGTATTTTCTGAAATTTTATATAAAAGAAAATCTTTTTGTCTTTTCTAAAAGAGTTTATAAAAAAATCTTTTTGTAATTTCTAAAATTTTATAAACGAAAAATCTTTTTGGATTTTCTATTAAATTAAACAACAACTTTTGGTACCCACTTAAGCACGTTGCTAACGGGTTTACCATATTTGGAGAACCAAATGTAAGTTGCGTCAATTTGATGCATAGAAGTTGAATTCCAAGGAGATTTGGAATCATCAGTGATTTAAAACTCTTCTCATTTTTCCATTTTGAATTGTAGAAACTCGATGTTTCATTTGGAGTTTTAAAACTTTTCAAAGGTGTCAACACCGTTCTGAAACCCGGTGTTTCATTCGATGTTTTAACCTTTGAGGAAGACGAATATATCCATTTATTATTGAAACGCGGTGTTTCACTTTGAAACACTCTTTTCGAAATGAATGGAAAACTTACATCTTTCACCTTTTTCAAAACTGAATCATCTCGTTTACGCATTGAAAACATTTTATTCCTAGAATACTTGAATCGTTTAGAAATGTTTTCCTTGCTTTTCCACACTTGTTTTGAACTTTCATTTTTTACATGATTTTGAGAAGCAAATGTTTCGGATGAATGTTGTCTCTTCAAATACTTCTTATCTTTTTGCAAAGAATAAGTAGTTAATTGAGAAACCTTCCTCGAAATCGGTTTTGAAAACTTACCCGTGTAAATCTTTTCTGAAACATTCATTTTTCGAATTGATTTTGTGAAAACTTGAGAATCAACCTCTTTCTGTTTAATTGAATCAAACAATCTATTGTAATGCATTTTCAAATCATTGTTCTCTTTTTCAAGCTTTTCACAAGAAGTTTCATGTTTTTCTTTCAACACATTATATGATGTTCTCAAATCATTGTTCTCTTTTTGCAACGAAGTGTAATTTTGAGATGCCAACTGCGATTTTAATAAAGCATTTTCTTTTTCAAGATTTGAAAAATACATCTCAAATTTATCAGTTCTTCTTGAAAGCTCTGTTTTGACATCATCAAAATTTTTGATTCGTTGTGCTAATTCCAACTTTAAAATTTTTGTTTCAAACACCTTTTTCTTGTCATCAAAACATTTTATTTTATCCCCCATTTCCTTTACAAGTTTCAAATTCTTAGACTCAAACGTTGAACTTGACATGGAAATCTTTGAAACGTTTTATTCATATTCTTTCTCGATCATTTCAAACAATTTCTCAAGAGAAGTATCATGTTTTAAAAACTTAAACTTTGTTTCAAGTCTCTGTTTTAAAACATCATTTGAAGCCAACAAATCATTATACTCTTTTTGCACCGAAGAAGACACTTTTTCAAGAAATTCATTTTTAGCTAGAAACATTTGTTTGTCTTCTTAAAAAAGAATGATTTGTTGTTTCATCTCTTGATCTGAACTCTTATGTTTCTCCAAAAGTTTCAAAACTTGAGATTTCATTTGATCAATATCTTTTAACAACACAGATTCTTTAGTCTCGTACACTTTTTCAAGATTATGCAACTCGAATTCTCTAGATTGTAGATCTTGATTTTCAGTTTGCAAACTTTTTATTTCAACTTTTAAGCTCTTAATTTTCTTTTAAAGCACAATATTTATCATCTGAAAATCGTACGACCAATTTAGCAGTTTCTTTTAATTGTGTTTGCAAACTCAAAATCAAATCCTTTTCTGAGTTATCTTGTGTGTCATAAAAGACATCTGAATCAGACTCATATTGAACCTCATGAAACACATCGTATCACCAAAATAAAATACAAATAAACCATACAGTCATCATATTGAGACCTACGAAATACCTCAGATTGTTCTTCTAACAATCGCAATTTCTTACTTAGAGCATAAATCTTTTCATCTCTTTGTTTCAAATTTGCTTTTCCACGTTCACGGGCCTTAGTAAGCTTTTGAACCGAAAATGTCAAACCTTCATTTTCACTCTTAAGTTCCTCAACTTGCACTTGAAGATTTTGAAACGTTATAAAATCAACAACTTTTGACTTTAAATGTTCATTTTCACTCTGAAGTTCCTTAACTTGCGCTCGAAGATTTTGAACTGTTGTAAAATCAACAATCTTTGACTTCAGATGTTCATTTTCGGAATCCTTTTTATGTAGACACTCTTTAGCTCTGAAATTGTCGTTTATTTGTTCTTAAAAGTGTTTTTCTTGTCGGTTAATTGATCACTCATCGTGTCAATTAAATCCTCTTGTTCTTTAATCTTTTTGGTATATTGTCTGTCATTATCCCAAAGAGACCAAACCTTGATTTACAATTGTTCGTTTTCTTTCTTAAATTTTTCACACTTTTCTTTATACGATTCGAGATACGACTTATCCCAACTACCCATATACATGATGAACAAATCCGATACACTCGCTTAATTAACTCTAACTCACCCAACTCGTTTCTAAAATCCCACAGAAATTCCAACTAACAAAAAAAAATCAAATCGATCTTGGATTATCGACCCATAATCAAAATCGTTGTCTAAAAATTATTTATTCAAATTATCTTGCAAAACATTCAGCTCACACCAATCACATTATCACGAATCTACAAATCGAAAGGCAACACAAATTTTCTCAATCCAAAAAGAATTAATAATAAGGCCCAAAATTGCTTCAAAGATTTCGGTTATGGCCCAATGCTATATTACTTCCACTAATATGCAATTATCAGCCCATATGACCAACCCTAAATTGTACTATATAAAACCAACTCAATACACTCTTAACCCTAAACCTAAACACATACATACACGCCTCACTCTTTATAATATTTCCTCAATTCAATTTTGATATCACAAAGTAAAGAAACACAGCTACTAACCTCCTTTTTTTATTAACAAACACGTGAATCCTTTGTGTAACTCTCCTTTTAATAATCGAACATACCCTCCTTTTGGCGACTCGATCTTGTTCAATAGACACATATTAGTTTTCTTTTTTATTTCTTTTTGTGTTTTTTCTTTGAATAACAAAACAAAAGATGAGATATGAACTCTTGTTTGTGTCTTTCTTTTATGATTTTGAAAAATAGATCTATGATGATATGGTTAGTTTGTGTTGGAAAGATCTTACAAGATCTATAAATCTCAATGAGATACCAAACATAACCAAACTAAGATCTTTTTGATTTTGTAATAATCTATTTTTTTAATTTGGAACCTGTTATGTTGTAATGAGATGAGGAGGATAGGTGTTAGATCGGGTCGGATTTATTGATTGTTGATATGAGGGTTTTGAATGAGTCTAGATCTTAAGATGCATGTGTATTTTTACCAGATCTGTGATGATTATTTTCTTTTGTGTGATGGATCTGTTAAAGATCTTGATCTTTATGCAAGAAAGAAACAATCTGAGATCATTCTTGTTTCTTTGTTATTTTCTTTTTGATTCGGATTTGTTTGAGTTAATGGTTTGAATCTGTTAGCAAGAATGAGCAAGTTAGTTTTATTCTTTGTTTATGTTCTAAAGATCTTTGATGTTCTTTACATATTTTGCACAGTTTAAAAAAAATTAGACAAAGTTTCTTTTCATAAATTTGTCATATTTAGCACAAATTTGTACCTGTCATATTTCAAACAACATATTTCACACAATATATGTTTCTGTCATATTTCACACGATTTAAATTCTTGTCTTATTTCGCACAAAATTTAGCAAACCATATTTCGCACACTTTAATATGACTTATTTCGCACACAGTCAAACAGAAAAGTCAACTTTTTCAAATTCACTTACAAATTTGTTACAAACTTCTAGATCTGAAAATAAGTTGTTTTTAAGCAAAATAAGCACTGAAATTGTCAGATTTAAGCAGATAAGCACCGAAATAAGCACAAAATAAGCAGATTTGATTAGCTAATAAGCAGAATAAGCACATAAACTCGATAAGCTGATAAGCATACTTAATAAGCATAGAAACTCGTAATCAGCTAATACTGGACATAATAAGCTCTGAATCACCAGAATTAGCACATGAGTTAACTGAAAAAGCTAAAAATCTAACTAAATAAGCAATAAGCACTTGGAATAATCTGAAAATAAGCAATAAGCACCAAATAAGCACAGATAAGCTGACAGAATAAGCTAAAAAACATAGATATGCAGTAATAAGCTTCTGAATAAGCACGAATTAAGCTTGAATAACGTCTTAATAAGCTCAAAACTTGATTGAATAAGCTCAATAAGCAATCTGAATAAGCTAATAAGCTCGAATAAGTAGAAATAAGCAAATTCTCAATCTCATAAACATAATCAAACACTAAAAATAAGCACTAATCCGCAATCATTGACTCTTGATACTACATATTAAACAATAGATCTTGATTGATGACTAGTGTGTGTGAATTAAGGTGTAATTAGTGTGTGTGTTTAGAGAGAGAATTTTTTAACCTTTTGTCATTTGATATTGATACAAATAACTTGGTGTGAGTGTTACATCATATTGTGGTCATTAGATCTTATTATATACTTAGTGATGTGGCCAAGTATATATTAAATAAACTTTTAGTCCCTAGACTATTTACACTTAAGCACATCAATCCTAAATCTATTTTCTCACTATCGTTACATCAAAAATGGAATTTATCTCAAATTCCAACGTATATTATTTTATATGAATCTGGTACTTAATTCGTTCATATACAAGTTCGGGATAATTAAGCCATTGGAACGGAAAATATGCGAAAAATGGCAAAAAGGAAAAAAATACATGAAAACTGTATTCAGGAGACAACTACAGCATAGTGGGACCGTTATGGCTACTCCGTATCTAATCATTATTTGGCGAGTATGTAATCTTAAGAAGAACTACGGTGTAACCGAGTCGATGGAGTTACGTCGTAGTTAGTTCCATTGGACGCCAAATTATATTAACTTCAGGGACTAATGTTGCACATTTTACATAAAGTTTACATAAAACGCAAGGACTAAAACATTTTACATCAACAACGATGAGGGGCTGAACTCGTACAAGGCTTAAACTTCCTTTAGCCTATATAAACAATTTGAATGATGCCATAATAGGCATCTCCTTTTCGTTTGTTACTGTACGACGATAAGAAAAAGGGATACACTAGCACATGAGTTTTCGGTGTAGGGCAAACCCACGAGATTCAACTAAAGGATCGAGAGCATGATTATTAGCATCTTATGTACACAATATTTTAATTAATCAAGTTTGATTTAATTTATTAATCTCCCATATATTTGAATTGCTTCTTTTTTCAATTAATTATGTTATGTTATTGATTATTTTGCTTATTTATTTGTTCTTCGGCATGTATTTTAAAAAATTATGTATTTGTTTAATTGTTTATGATCTTAAAAGTTTTTTTTACAATTTTATTGGATAATTTACGTAGTATGCCTATAGACCCTTGAGTTCCCTATTAAGTATTGATATAAGGATGTGTATATACTAGGTAGTAAGTGATCGTCTAAATCGTAGCGTCCACTATTGACTACGAGATGACCAGTCCTTAGTAGTTGTTCGTCCTATGCCCATTAGGCGACCCTTGGTAATAAATACATGGTTAGGAGTGCGAGCCATGTTAATAGGTAGCAACTTGTTAACGTGAGGTGTTTGTCTCGTAGACCCTTACACTTCTTTAGGTGTAAGCTTTTACTATGACATGTCTAGTTGTAGCATTAGGCGTGAAACACACAAGAGTCAATAAGAAGCACTAACGCACATCTCTCAGGTTAGTTGGAGATCTTAATTACTGTGAGCTGAGAATAGGTTAATTCTCTCTACGAGTCCATTCCACTTAGAAATCATAGGTTAGACGAGGACGTGGTTTCGAGCCTAACAACTTTAGATGCCTCCTTTAAAATTTTGATAAGACATTGCACTTGAGATCATGACAATTGAACTTAGGATTATTAGCTAAGTAAATACGTTCATCCTTTTAGTTGTTTACCATTATACCATTCCCCTTTAGATAAGTTAGGTTCATTAAAAACATAATCATTTCAATTTAAAACTCAACACGCTCTTTTATTGCTTTCTTAGGTAGATTTTCATTTCAATTAGACAACTAAAGAGTACAAACCGTTGTTAGGGTCGACACCCGTACTTACCAATCACTACACCACTACACGATAGGGTACACTGCTCTTTAGTGCATAGGAATAGTCTAGGTAGTTAGGGTTTATAAATGTAAAACTTGGTAATTAATTTAAAAGAAAATATGCATCAAAAGCCATTCCAGAATCTTATCGCGTTTTCACACGAACACCCTCTTGTACACAAACTTGATGTTATGAGAATGCCAGAACCAACGCAACTGCCACTTGAGACACCATTCACTTTCTATTTAGAGTATGCACAATACGTAATATGGACATAGCAATATTGAGGTAAGGAGGATGGAATAAATCGATATACATGTTGTTTAGTAAGTGTGTGACAATAAATTTTGACACAAAGAAGGTCAGACAACAGTATCCTCAAGCAACCCCCCTCCTAAACGTCATAGAAAAAGTTTATATCATTTCCTTCCACCCCTCCCCCTTGTTAACCTAAAATCCACTAGCTAAACCATGATCCGGAGGTCGGAGAGGCCAAAATAAGTAAGAATCCATGAGAGAGATTAGAGAGAGAAAGAAAGGAAAGATGGTGTATTAGCTTGAGATAAAAAGAAATAATACATCTTACAAATGAACCTCACCCCTCCTTGGAAGTAAGGAGGGGGTATTTATAGCCTCTAGGCATCTAAAATATGCTACATTGTCAATACTAGTCCTTGCGTATTCGAATATTGATAACTAATGTAATTTCGTAAATGTCGCTTGTGGAAAACGTAGTGAGGGGGTGAATACGTTTTCGATTAAAATCTCAAAACTTTCGCATCAAATACCCGATTTATCGTGACTTAATATAAGAAGTCCCAATTAAAGTTTGTGACTATTAACACAATATAAAGAATGTAGTCACAACACAAGCACAAGCATCAATCCACAACATAAGCATAATTAAAGCATAAAGAAATAACGATATGTAAAGAGAAAGCAAACTGAACACGATGATTTATAATGGTTCGGTCACGGAGCTCCTCTCCGCCCTACTCCAATCCCCGAGTACCCAACTCGAGAGTTACTTCACTAGATCAACACACTCCCTTTTTGGTGGGAAAAGCTTTACACACCGTCGCTTACACTTTATCCGGTACTAAGCTAAATACCGAGTCCTAACACCGGTAGAACCAACCCTACGTCGCTTACCCTTTTATCCGGTACAAAGCTAAATACCGAGTTCTTACACAGGGTAGAATCAGCCCAAACCTGTTATGTTTTATGTCCCAACATAACAAACATTGTGTTTTATGGCACAAACACATAAACCATCTAATCTAATTGGTTATAAAAGATAATGATGTTATTACAATGATGATCCAAGACAATGTGTCTAATGGATGTGAATGCCAAATATAAAAGAACTTACATTGATGGGAAGCCTTCAAGTGGATGATGATGATGAGATATCTAATATTGTAGATCTTTATATGTATGTGCTTGGTGGATGGAAATGGCAAGAACTCTTGCTTTGGTGGATGTAGATGGAAAGATCTTGATGCTTGATTTGGTGGATCATTTCAGGTGTATGCTTACAACAAAAATAAGAGTTAGATGCATTATGATCATGGTGATTTATGGATGCATTTTCTACAGATCTAAGTGTGTGTAAAATGGTGGAAAAAGTGTGTTTTAAGTGATGAAAAACGGATTGGAAAGGCTCCTTTATTTATAGGCAAAAGCTTAATGGAACCGGCTTTGTAAATAAAAGGGAACCAGCGACGCTCCAATGGAACCGGCTACTGTCCACCAGATCTGAATTTTAGCTAAAAAATCTTTTGTAATCTTTGAGAGATTTTTTAAGACTTAGATGATGCAAAAATCATTTTCTATCTTAGTTAACTTTGTATATTTTACAAACTAAAGTATGCAAGTTAACTATTGTACATTTGCTATAATGTTTGTATAAAAATACTTGTAAATGCAAAATGTAAAAAGAGGTTTGGTCATAATGCAACATAACAAACATGTACGAACCTGTGTTGTGACATACGAGGACTTAAGACGTAGAGATGTGCTGATGTATGTTGATACAAAATATGATTACGAGTAACTTGTACACTTTACGTTTAGGTATTACAAGACACATGTTTGTCATTATCAAAACAAACGAGAATGTGTAGATTAAATATCATAATATTTGCGCTAACAATCTCCCCCTTTTTGATGATGACAAACAGATGTGTAAACGTAAAAACTCGTAAAATGTAAAGTTACTTGTATCCGTGTACTACCTTTACATTACCTTCTCCGTTTACACTCTTCTCCCCCTTTTGTCGAAACAAAAAAGGTGTGTCCTTGGAGTTTAACTTTATTTCTCCCCGAAAAGGCGAGCTTGCATCATCCCTAGTAAAGTTAAAATGTCTACTTCAATTCCTTATGGTGTTGCATCCCTAGGTTATTGTCTTTGGTTTATAGCGGATCCATGGATTAAATTTGAAAGCTTAACCTACAAAAGGTTAGTTTCGTGCAACATATAATAATAATAATAATAAATAGGAGAACTATATGATGAAGAAAATGACATCTTTCTTTGGTCGAAACACAAAAAATTGTCGAAGAGAAAAGATGATGATGAATACGTGCATGCTCCCCCTTGACGGATGCTCCCCTTGTTTGAGGCGTCAAGATATGATTAAAAAGCTACAAACAAAAATTAGTGCAAAACTAGATTCGTCTTTGGACGAGTAAAGTATATACAACAAAGTGTATATAAAATGCATGCTATAAATGCTCGACGGAAGCTCCCCCTTGCTCGAGGGCGTCAAGTATGATCCTACAAAACAAAAAATTAGTGCAATAATAGCTTTTGTCCATAGAAAAATATGTCATATACAACAAGTGTATAGACGACCTAATATGATTTCTTGACGAATGCTCCCCCTTGCTTGAGGGCGTCAAAATGAACCTACAAAAGGAAAAATGAATGATGCAAACTTTATCCTTTGGTGAGTATGCCATATACCACAAAGTGTATGTGCTTGAACCTACAAAAGAAAGTTAATAAATGCAAACTTCGTTCGGAGACAAGTATGCCATATACTGCATCGTGTATATGAGTGAACTTAATTAGAAATGATAGGAAAAGAAAATTTTCATCCGTAGACAAGAATGCCATACACACTAAAGTGTATATTTGAACCTACAAAAAAATATTAGTGCAATATATACTTCGTCTTTCGAGGAAGTCATATACAATAAGATGTATATATGATGCAAAATATAAATGATATAACCATAAGAAACTCAAACTAGAGAATTGTGATAATATACCAAAACATCTTATGAGGTGTAGTTTTCTATTAAGAAGGACATACAACCATAAGATAAAAATTGAGAATATAAAAAGATTCTCAAAAATAAACTCCTAGAAAAATGCACTAGAAATAAGATAATGCCAAAAAGTATCATCCTATTACTTGCATCATTGAGGTTAGTTTTGATGGCGAGGTTGTTTTAGGTTTGTGTTTGAGAATGAGACGCATTTCATTACGAAATTCACTTGGCTTTTGACAACATAGGGAAATGTGCTTATGAGTGTTGGGATATGTAGATGATCCGTTGATCCATATGTACTGTGGAAGGTGATTCAACCTCCATAGGTACTATTGTTTGTGAGTCACTAGTAGGTTGTGGTTATGGTGGGAAGTTTCATGGTGAATCTTTTTGAGGAGATGACTTGGTGGATGACTCAAGTTTGAAAAAAAAATAAACCTTACTTTGTTGCATGATGAAGCTCATGAGGTGATAAACAAGATGACTTTGTGAGTTGTGAAAGATGTGGTGGAAGATGGTGATGACAATGCAAGAAACTAACAATGTATGCTTATTAATAGAGAAGAGATGATGATTATGCATGTATGAGCATGTAATGAGAAATATGGATTAAAGTATCATGAATGTGCGGATGAGCACAAATTAACTTGATAAAGATACTGATCTTTATTGACATATACAATTCCAAAAGGGTTAGTTTTAAGTCTAATGCAAGATAAGAATATCATTTTTCAACATGATAGGTCAATCATTTACGAATACGAATGAAACTTCTTCAAGTATTATCACATGAAAGACTTAACAAGTAGACACATAAATAGACATGTATACGAACATATTCGCAAATAGGCATACAAATAGGAATACTTTTGAGCTAAGCGAAGAGAAGGACATAAGTTGCAACTAGCTTGAGATGTCATAATACATGTTTGAAAAATATTGGATAATTATATGAGTTTTAGAAGGCCTTAAGAGCTAGAAAAATCAAAATTAATTATTAGGCAACCTTAATACATGTATAAACTACCTATATAAAATGTTAGATACAAAAGTTAACTACCCTAAACGGCAAAAACACCTTTTGTAGAACCGGCAGGACGGTTCCTTTTGCATAATGGAACTGGCTTTGCTGCCGATGGAACCGGCCCCTGTAGACAAGGTTTCTCAAATCTTAAAAATCCTAGAAATGTTCCTATTTTTCGCTTGAGATCGTGATTAAATAGAGTTTCTTGATAATGCAAAATGCTCATGGAAAAGATCCAACGCTTAGATCCTATGATTTTCTTCTATACCAAACGCTCCTAATTCTAGAGAGGAATGACAATCAAGAACCATGAATTGCATAAAAGCAAACCAAAATCATAAACGACTTAGTTTACAATCAAACATTTAAGAATTCAAACATAAATAATATGAGAGATAAAAACATTCATGCAAGAACATATACCAAACAGTTCAAATAGATGATTTAGATTAGAAAATCGATTGCACTAACAATGACGTGAAAGATATAGAACAAAGGAAACAAGTAGGCACGAATCCAAAGATGGTGTTTTAGATAATGAACTTGCTGTAAAAGAAAGTCATAGATTTCTACATGAATACCAAGAATACTTTGACATTATATAAGTGCACAAGAAGCAAATAAATTATGTAGCAATGTCAAATAAGGAACAAGATGAAAAGATTATGCAAAACATGTTTAAGCATGTATAAACTAGACCATCACACGAATAGATTTAAGAAATGCCAACAAAGAACAAGAACTACCAAACATTGACATATCTATATCATAATCATCATGTATCAAAATGACAAATTACGAGATCATACGAGACATCATATAAGAGACAAAATTACTTCAAGCATCATGCAAATCATGTTTAAGCCTTAACATTTAGCATAACGAATACAAGCATAAAAGAATTTAAAATAAAACAAAACATTTCCTAAGGATTACGCAATTTTCAATTAAACGAATAGTTATCAAACACCAAGATGACGACAAAACAAATAATCAAACAAAAATATATAATCAACACATGTATATGCAATGCAAGATGCTATGATAGACTAACAAAAGAAAGATCATATTTACTACTAGTATGGAAAAGGTAGCATTAGTGGTGTTTGGGAGATGAAGAACAATTTGGTGGACTAGTGGTTATAGAAGATTGACAATGATGAAATGGCAATATCAAAATGTGTAGAAAATTTTAACGAAGTATTTTTGAAATGCTCCTTTTTTCAACAAGACCAAAAGTATTTAAAACCTTGGCGGAAACGCCATGACCATAATTGACATTTTGTTATTATTTTTGAAGTTGCCAATAATATATTACAAATCCTTTGAGACTACCTTTACATGAAACTAGACTCAATTATCTTTAAAATAAAGGATGGCACAACTTCTAATTCCATGCGATTGATTTTATACAAAATTCCTAAAATGACCCATTTTCTACAAAACTTGTTGTTCCAATCTTATACATGGCTAAAATGACCGAAACTCAACTTTTATAACTTGACATAACGTGAAAACTTCCAGAATACATTCTTAAAATATATACTTAAATATCAACCATACGTTTGGTTTAAATGAGCCGCGGAACCGTTCTTTACGGGTTTTGCCAAACACTAGTTTTGACCCATTTTGACCAAAACGATAACTTATTACTTTGACCCGCTTTAAAAAAATACTACAACAAGACATCATTACACTTCATCATTACTTGAGTATTTCGGATGAAACATTCAAGTTTCCAATCCCACTTTGATGTGCATAAATTTTATGACAATATTTGTTAATTCACTTATCTAGCATACTTAGTTTTTATTCTCAAGGTTTTATTAAGATATTGAGATTATACGAGAAGATGAAATAGTGTTAGACTTATTTTTATATAAGTCGAACAAGAATGTCGTCAATCGTCTTTGTATTAATTAGTCTTGTAATGTAATAGGCTAGTCGGGATAAACGGGCTTGGACTTTAAGCTAATAATGTCCATGTTTTGGGTTAAAACCCAACACAAGCCAAGCCCGGCCCAACAACACAAAGCCCATGAGCCTCATAAGGCCTTGGACTATAAATACCACCCTCCTAGCATGTTAGGAGGGTGTTGGTTACCATTTCTCACATAGTAATCATACCACTCTTGTTTCTCTCTCTACTTTCTCTCTCTAAACTTCTTTATCTTTTTTCCTTTTCTTTTCTCTTATTTGGTTCGACATATGTAGCTTATTGGTATGCTTATTAGTTATGTTATGTATTAGTTATTGGGATAACTAGTGGTATCATTCACCAAGGGGTTTTTGGTGATTGTTGTGTGCATTTTTTTAAGTTTTTGTTGTGTCTTTTTGGTATCGAGCACACAAGAAATTTTTTATTTTTTGTGTGTGTTTAAAACTATAAAGGTTTCATTTTTATGCATCTTACATATTAGTATAAGCTAGTTGTACAAGTGGTTCCTAGAAAAACATCAAATTTTTTCATCTTTTATAAGGTTTTTTGTGGTTCGAAAGTTTTGTGTTCAAAATCTTGATCCGAAAGTTTTTGTGTTAAAAACCTTAAAGTTTGTGTTTTTATGCTTCTACTAGGCTTAGGATAGTAAGTTGTACAAGAAAAATCAAACAAAAATGTCAAAAATTGTGTCTTTAAGTGATTTGGAAAAAAAAGTATGAATCCGGCGATTTATACGTTTGAAGATGACGATTTATACGTTTGAAGATGGTGATTTATACACGGTTGTTTATACCGGCAATTTATACACGGCTATTTATACTGGCGATTTATACACGGCTGTTTATACCGGCGATTTATACACAGCTGTTTATACAGGCGATTTATACACGGTGTTTATACCGGCGATTTATACACGGCTGTTTATACCGGCGATTTATACACGACTGTTTATACGCAGTGTTTATACACAGTGATTTATACGCGGTGATTTATACACTTTGTATTGAGAGATTTATACCATCAAAGTAAAATCAAACCACAATATCAATCACTTCATAAAACTTAAGATCCGATATCTATTCTCAACAAAATCAAAATGTCAACTACCAATAACAATTTGCAAACTCAAACATCAAATGCTCTTCACAATGCCATCATGGAAGCAGGTGGTAAAGACCGTCCACCAATGTTAGCACCGGGTAATTACGTTCAGTGAAAATCCAGAATCAAGAGATACATAGACACCAAACCTAATAGTGAACTTATTCATTAGTGTCTTGCCAATCCACCTCACATATTCACATGGGTTGAACAAACAAGTCCAATCTCAGAAGGTAATTTAGACACTCATACAGAAGGGTATATGGAAACCTACAAGAATGTTTCTGATGTGGAGGTTGTGAAGACATCACAGGAAGCTTTAGAACTCCCTATGCAGGGTACCTAACCATTGTAGTGTAGTATAGGCAAGACACGGGGGTTGTTATCGTTCTCTAGGGGAATAGGCGTCAGTAAAGGTCCTAATTAAATGTAGCTAAGAACTAGAGGTTGAGAGAAGATTATTTTTTGTGTTTTTATATTTTATGAAAGCAAGTAAAATCTCGGGTTTTAAAAGTGGGTTGTTTTAAACTACTAATTAGAACTAAATTAAACTAACTAAGATTAGGGGAATTCGTATGATGAGAGAATATGGTTTACTTAATCATGTATGATCCTTGGTAGCTTCTCCTAACTCTATTACCTTGTCACGCTTGTGATGTATATGTAGGTAATATTCTAATGCATGGCGAATTACACAAAAACGCCGTCTACGAAATAACTAACTAGAGCAACGCACAAGTAAGGTAGTATGACGACTATTACAAGGCCCCTAGTCTAGATAAACACGTTTGTATTAATACCTAAAGGGGATCATCCACACACGGGTAAGGTAGTATGAAGACTATTACCGGTGGAATCCTTTCTACGCAGTCATGTCTCCCAAGATCTTACGATAAGGGACTAAACATGCACACACATCAACAAGAGACAACAAAGTTAAGATCTACATACCAATTCACATACAATCATAAGCAAACACTTAAAAGATCTAGCCTAGTATGTTCAAGATAGAGGAAGCACAATTATATATCAAACAATAAGACATATTGAAAGATAAAAGATAAAAGAACTTCACTATGATGAATCAAGCAACTAGGGATAGTTTAGAAGGGTTGGGAAACCCTAAAATACTCCCCAAAATCTGGTACACCTTGTTCTCCCATGAACTAAACCTTAATTTCTTCTATCAAAAGTGTATATAAAAAACGTAGAATTGAGTTTGTATATATAGAATTCAGGCCGCGACGACGTCGCCATTTTCCAGACGCTATCGCCAAGCTAGGGTTTCTTTGGGTCTTTAAACTTGACGGTTGATCCAGACGCTGTTCCATGATTCAGACGACGTCCCACTTAAGTCCAGACGTGGTCGGGAATATTCAGACGGCGTCTCTAGAGTCTGGTCTTGAATCTTCATCAATCTTCACACCCGTTAGCTACCTTGTCCGTTTTCTTCCTAAATTGAGCCCAAATCATATGTATTTTCACCAAATGTCTTTCAAATGCTAAAAATGCAAAAAGAAACGATTAAACACATATTTAACACATTTTTGCGTGATTATAAGGGTAAAATGACTCCGAAAAAGTGTATAAAATTACACCTCATCACATACCCCTACACTTGGGATTTGCTTGCCCTCAAGCAAATAAGCTTTTCTACCTTAACAAGATACATATCGGGGGCATTTAACTTACTCTTTAAAGGCTTCATGGCACAACCAATTAGACCTCATAACTAGAAGCACGGGAAAAATAAACTAGTACCTCACAATAAGTGTTTGGATTCTCTCTCTCTTGGTGTATAATAAATTATAACAATATGAAAATCAAAAATTTAACACTCATTACCTAGTCATAGCATATAAGTTACCATAGGCTTGATAAAGGATCAAACATCCACCGCTAGCGTAAGTACTAATAGTTACCATCAAAGAGGACTTTAAAGGGTTGTGATGTGTAATTATGTGGGATACATGTAAACGGAAATGGATGGAATTTAGGAGAGTGACATTTGGGTGGATTTGAGTGAAGTTGTTAGTCAACTATCATATGGGAATACACGTTGGCGTGGTTGCTAGTCGAAGAATCGGACAAGATATACAAACTCTACATCAAACTCTTTCTTTTTATTTTCTTGACTCTATATTGAACATGAATAAATAAACTAATAAAACTGATAAACGCAAATGGTAGCCCGTATATTTTTTTCTACTTTTGATATATATATATATATACACACACACACACACACACACTTTTGCCCTACTATTTGCAACATATAATACATCAATGAGGTTTATAGATCACCCCTGCACTTGAACTTTTTATAGACTTGATAAGCAAACTAATCTAATGACATGAATTGGTTGAATCAAAATAACATGTAGACTACTCGGCAAACATATAGGGTTATTGACTTAACTTATCTTCCCCATTCTTCCTTGAAATAAATACTATCATGAATCCCAATCGTTCCAAAACAATATATACAAGGATAAGGACTTAGCAACCGTGTACTCCAATAATTAACTAAGGGTGTAACATAACGATGTACTAAAAGTGAGTACATGTAGGGTAGGCTAAGGTTTTGGGTGGCACAATTGGTTTAAGGGTATGATTGAGGTTTCACTAGAAGAATCTCACACTAAAAGTGAGCGCGAACAAAGGTGTGGGATAGTTATATAGTCGGGGTGACTAAAATAACAATTATAGGTTTTAAACATGGGTTAATCCTAGTGCCTCTTATCATTTAGCAAATATTATTACTCACTACGCAGTCTTGGGATGCATCACTAAAGCAAGTTCTAAAAGTTATATATTACCGGTATACTCATATAATTTAATATCAATGCTTAACTCCAGAAAGGCGCCAAAATCACACATGCACATCCATAACGATGGAATAGACACACACGATTGTACATTCCCTAACTCGAGAAAGATTAAAGATATAAACTATCTTGGTCATCAATGGTAGATACCCGAATTCCTAAAGATCTAGGGTTTTGGGGGTGAATTCATTTGAGTGGAAGGGTTTTTGTGCTAGTCGTATAATTCCCTATCAATGAGACGCTCTAGCTACTTAGTTTCACTGGTTATGTGATGAAAATTTTAAATTTGGGTCAAAATTTCCCTTTATGATTTATGTTTCGATAGATAACTCATCATTTTAAGTTTAAGCAAAGACAAATGGTGGAATAGTTTCCAAGACTTTTATTTCCCCCACACTTATTTTGAACATTGTCCCAATGTTCTACAAAGTACCCGTAAATAAATAAAGGGAAGAGAAAAGAGGGCGAAAGAAACTAGTACTCCCCTGGTTATGCTCAAATTTGGAGAAGAAATAATGATCCCGGCTAAATCGTCATCCAAGAATTGTCCTCATGAAACTCCTAAGAACTCTCGGGCTTCTCCTTATCAAATATAACCTGCAAATCAAAGACAAGGTGCAAACATACCTAGCGTAAAATCGGCGAGAATAATAGACATACAACTATATAACTTTACGTTTGGACTCAACAGCAGAAATATTATTAAAAATATAGGATATTCGTGGTTTACTGCAGATCTTTTAAGCAATGTACAAATTCCAGAAATTATACAAAAGATTTAAAAATAAAAATTTGAATTTTCCTGTACTAGAGGGGGGACGCCGTCTGGAAAATCCAGCCGCCGTCTCTACTAACTGTAGAGAATATATTTTTTTTTCTCGTTTAAAATTTTCTGCATGCATATCCATTAAGTATTTCCTGCAAAAATTTTACTGCAAAACCACGAAAATTATTAATACAAACATATGACTCGATCACACAAGACGCGAATTAATCTAAATTATTTATCTTGACTTGTTTGAAAATTTGGTTCTTATAAACCGGATTTTTCCCTTACACTTATCTTTGTAAAATACCTTTGAATGCGATTAAGACAAAGTTAAAAACATTGCAAAGCATGATTACAATAATTTTCAAACAATAATAATAAACAAATAAAGAATTAAAACACACGACACTCCTAAAATGCGGAATTTAAAAGATTGGGTTGCCTCCCAATAAGCGCTTTTGTTTATTAGAGAGTCTTTTAGCTAGACTCGGAGTCATATTCTTTACGTGACTCCTCTATGGTTTTCACTAGTTCCACTACTACTTTCATCTTGGCCGGTTCGGTATTCGGGTCCTAACTCTAGGCATTCTTTGTAGAACCCTAGTATCTTACTCATGATATACTCGACTCCTTTCTTCTTATCCTCATCATTCCTAAGATAAATTGATTTTATATTTTCTTTTTCATCACTTGAAAGTGAATCATACTCTTCTATCTTATGAGGCATCTTATAGGCGATCTCCTCATTTCCATTTGTGAGCCTCACTACTCCTAGTGATGAATCATAAGTCATGCCGGATAGTACAACAAAGGGTTTTCCAAAAACAACATGTGATACCCTAGGATCAATGAACGAACTAATGTCTTTAATAATCATGAAATCTAAGACATAGATAAAGTTCCCTACGAAGATATGAATTCCTTTAGCTCAACCAGTGAAGTTGTTAAGTCCACTAGGGTTCTTCCGAGGTGCAAGGCGGGCTGTTATTATCCAATTATAGCAACTTCTACTCATGATGTTCAAAGTAGAATCTAAGTTAATATAGGCTTTTTCAATGTGTACGTGTCCTATGTTGCAAGGTATCATAAGATTTGGTTATTTACAACTAATAATCGTCAAAAGAAGGATCTAGAAAGGGACTATTGATATTAAAGGCACAAGTGCGCC
>BQNB010042260.1:3473-16514 GCA_026074375.1 Tanacetum coccineum | reverse complement strand
TTGGCATTTTAAGTCCGTTTTTGGTTATTTTAGCTCGTTTTTAAAGGTAAAAGGTATGTGTGATTAAGCACATACCAGCGTTGCTTCAACTTTCTTTCCAAGTTATGAAAGTCTTTGCATCAAACTTCGAGGATAGAACAGATTCAGATACATATGTAACTTGAGCTTGTGAGGTTGGTGTGTCGGTTTTGAAGTTGTCTTAGCTTCCCCCTGAACCAGCAATCCTTTCTTGAGTAGATTCAGAACTTTCTTGCAAGCCGCATCAAGCAGTCTTGATATATAAAACCCGGATATCCGAAGTACACAAATAACTCGAAACCGCAATACCAAAGTTAATTAAGTCTTGATATATAAATTAGATGCAGACTTGAGTGGTGAACCCGTAGACCAAACTGACTACCGTAGCAAAATCGGGTCACTCATGTATCTGACATCTAGTAGACCAGACATAGTGCAAGCTGTATGTTATTATGAAAGATATCAAGCAACACCGACTAAAAAACACCTCAAAGAGGTTAAAAGGATCTTTCGATACTTAAGAGGTACCATTAACATGGGACTCTGGTATCCGAAGGGTTCTGGCTTTGAACTAACAGCTTTTTTAGATGTCGATCATGCCGGTTGCATTGATACTCGCAAAAGCACTTCTGGAGGAATACAGTTCCTAGGTGATAAATTAGTCAGCTGGATGTCAAAGAAGCAAGACTGTACTGCAATGTCATCCGCAGAGGCTGAATACGTGGCGTTATCTACAAGTTGTGCTCAAGTAATGTAGATGAGGACACAGCTTCAAGATTATGGCTTCAACTACAACAAAATACCGTTGTATTGCGACTCTCAGTCAGCCATAGAAATCTCATGTAACCCCGTGCAGCACTCCCGTACCAAGCACATCCATACCCGGTATCATTTCATCAAGGAACATGTTGAAAACGGTATAATTGAATTGTACTTTTTCAGAACTGAATACCAATTGGCTGATATGTTTACTAAAGCCCTATCCGAAGATAGGTTTTAGTATCTTGTCAGGCGAATTGGTATGAGATGTTTGACTCCAGCAGAACTGGAGGTTCTGACAAATGAATCTGCTTGATACTTCATCAAACATCAACATGTACATATTTTTGAAAAAAGAAAAATACAAAAATATAAAATTTCAAAAAGAAAATACAAAATCAAAAAATCAGAAAATGTTTCAAAAAATATTCTTCTCGACATGTCTCTTGGAATCGATAACATTTACGTACCTAGAAATGTTGATTAATATCGACATGGGCGTGTAAATAAAGTTCGAGCAGGAGTTTCAAATGTTTTCAAAACATGTCATTTCTAATTTTTCTTTATGACTTGTAATCACTCTCAGATTGCAACTCGGACCCGAACGACAAAGGAGAGTGTACGCATAAGTGTGCTTATCCTTAGCGTTAGAAGAGAAGTCTTCTAACATTTGGTTTTTTAAAAAGTTGAACACAATTTTTCAAGAATTTCTCAATGACAATTCAAAATCTTTCAAAATTGTGTGTTCAACACTCCATCCCTCATATTGTTTTACAAGACAATTATTCTACATTTGGTGTCATTTTTTAAATGAGTCAAAGTTTGAGGGGGAGTTTTTCTGAAAAACAATGTTTTAATGATTGTTGGATACATCATAACATGACAATTCTTATGTATTCAACACATTATAAAAGGTCTTAATAACATCTACGGAATAATAATGACTATTAAATAGATTGATTGTTATAAGATGATTAGGTGGTTGAGCACAATTTTTCAAGAATTCTTCAATGACAATTCATAATCTTTTAAAATTGTGTGCTCAACAATGCTAACCCTCAATTTTATATTCATTTTACAACTTGGTATCATTGTTTTTGGTGTCAAACATATGTAAAATCGAGGGGGAGCAAGTTTATGTTCCATGTAATTCATGCTAAGTAAAAGTTTTCCCCATGGTATTTCAAGACAAATTTTAATCACAAAGTATTTCAAAAACTAAGTGAATTAGTATTTAAAATAAGGGGAGAAATGTATTTAAAATGTGATCTTGAAAGTAATAAGTGATATTATCGACTCGAAGTGCTTGATACTCTTCGAAAAAGGTTTTATGGTTACGATCTCATACCCTACAATATCTTATTTCACGACGATTCTGAAGTCATAAGGTGGTAAGGTTAGGTATTTGTCCTATGATCCAACCAGAACTGGAGGGATCTACCCAAGGACACTCCATAGTTAGAAATAGCAGTCCTTAGGTATGATTGGAGATGAAATGTATAGAAGGAAGAAAATGCAACAAATTGAAGGCTAACACTGGAACAATCACAACAAGGTGTTAGTAATGACGTCTTGGTAAGCATTGAAGGGGTTGAAGAATTAAAAAGAAATGTATGGATAAAGGGTCTAAAGAAAGTAGCCCTCCATACAACTTAGGCAGAAACCGAGTCAATACATATGTTGTCAGAATCACAATGTTGATTGCTGATATTAAAGACGACATCATGGACCCAGTGATGCAATGCACAACCCT
This sequence comes from Tanacetum coccineum, assembly GCA_026074375.1. Taxonomy (NCBI): domain Eukaryota; kingdom Viridiplantae; phylum Streptophyta; class Magnoliopsida; order Asterales; family Asteraceae; genus Tanacetum; species Tanacetum coccineum. The sequence goes on along the minus strand of BQNB010042260.1, from coordinate 13,984 downwards.
TCCCAGCCATTCGGGTTTCTCTCAACAGAAACTTGTCTCATTTGTCACGGAGATACACACGACTTCTATTGACTTTCTCACTCCGAGTTAGTTGATATTGAATAGGTGGCAGTCTGCTCCAGCCTCCGATTACTAAAACCAAAACGCACTAATCGAGTCTAGAGCCAAGAGATCCATAAATAAATCTCATTAGGACACATTCCATTACTAACACTTGTTGAACACCAATTAGTTCACAAGCTGTTAACAAGAGTCCTACGCATTATCTTTGTGATTGTGCCAGAACATCCGAGTGATACTTATGTATTCACAATGAAGATGGAAATCCTGCTTGAGCCAGTATCAAACAAGCTCTTGGTAGGTGACTTGCGATATTCTATATGAATCAAACTTGTGTCAACTAGAAAGAAACAATGGTGCGATTCAATGTGAATCAAACTTGTTCCAGGAAATGAATTGACGGCTTAATCAGAAAGATAGTGACTATCTGATTCACTCTTACCGTGTTGTCTACTTTGAGACGTTCCGGTAATGAGAACTAGCAAGCATGGTAAATCTAATACATCTGTGTTAGAAGATCCTACGCTTTGAGCTGGAAACCCTGTCAAGGAGATTCTTTGAATCTACCTGATCACATGTATAGTATTTATATTGTCAAACGGTCCTACGGAACCGAAGGTTAATCTAACCAAATCTGGATGAATGACAAAGCCATATTCGTCCACACTCTTTATTGCTAACTGTTTTATTTTAGGATTCACATAAAGATGGAGATGGTGATGCCTTATTCCAGCTGAAATCGGATTCATTACCACATACTCATGCTCAAACTACAAAGACATACTATAAGCATCGAGATTCAAGAATCATGAAAGCTCAAGAATTAAAGACAAAGACTTCCGCACAAACTCTGATATACAAGATCTTCCTTCAAAGATATTAAGTCTATCAATGGATATTGTTAGCAAGCTTTCAAGATGATGCAAAGTATGAGCATGTTGGTCAAGACACAAGATCGCAAGGTGGCAAAGACGATCAAGACGGAAGGATAAAGATTTAAAGATCTCGGACAAAAAGACAAAGTCAAAAGACAATGACAAAAGCTCAAGATCAAAGATTACAAAGCATGAAGGAACAAGCCTACAACGTAGACAGAGACAATGATCATAAGAGCTCAACGACAAAAGTAATCTCATTGATCTCATGAGGAGTGTTTCAATGAACTCACTTCGGGGGAGATTGTTAGCCTTAAAATATTGAGTCAAACAATGGAAGTTCGTTCATTAATTATATTAGGTATCGGTCATTAATTAATATATGTTGTAATAGGCTAGACGGGTAAATGGGCTCTTAAATGTAAGCTAACCGGTCAAGTGTATCGGGCGAAAGCCCAAGTAATCCCGAGCCCGGCTCGTAGAATTACTAAAGGCATGAAAGCCTTTTAGTTTTGATACATATACACCTCCTCAAGGAAAGTGAGGGGGTTGGTCATTTGTAACTTTCATTTTGCAAGTAAACTTCCCATTTTTCTCTAGTTTCTCTCTCTACTTTCTCTATCTACAAATTCTTCTCATCATCATATCTTAATTTCTTGTTCATCTAATGAAGTGAAGTGATTTCTTGGTTCCTACACCATGTTTCGTGTTTGCATCATTGTTACTTATCCAACAGAATTTGACTTTATCATGCTAAGGTAAAAATCAAATACTTAAATATAAAAATAAAAGGGCCCTCCAAGGTGAGCTAATACTTTGAAAATGGCTACCTCAGATGGGTTACATAGTGCTATTAGACATATGTTATGTTTACAAGTCTGTTTAGTTACTCCCACTAGCTTTATGGTTGCTGTTTGGTTTTGTTCCTGGTGCATTGTTTGTTGCTTTCCTTTTCTTGCTGATGCTTGTCTCTTTTATCGATGGTCTTGTTTTGATACCTACCGATACTTCCTGGTTGAGGAATTCTAACTTTATAGTCGCCAACCCTGTTAACACATCTGCTTTTAGGTTCAAGATTTTTGGGAGATGTGTGATTCGGAATCTGTGGAATGGGACTGTTGCATCCATAATTTCCTTTTTGTACTTTCTCTCCTGTTCCGTTGCTGGTGTATGGGTTCCTTCTACCTGAGCAAGCAATGTTAATGAATCAATGAAGACATGCAAGTCCTTCACACCTTGATTAGCAGAGGCAGATAGTCCTGTCGATAATGCTTCATAATCCATGGCATAGTTGGGTGCTTTAAACTTCAGCCGGATGGCATAGGAATACATCTTTTCTTCGGGGCTAACCAGGATAATTTCAACGCTCAAACCTTCTTCAATTGCTTCTTTGCCTAGGTATAATCTCTAGGCCCTTGGTGTTGGAGTTGATTTTGCGTGGATTTTTTTTTCTTAGATTGAGTGTTCCCCCCTTTGTTTGCATCTGTATCCTTTCTCCTTGCTCTCCTTGACCAAAGAACTTCCTTATCACTGACCCTTCAACCTCTTTCCTTTGAACGTACGAGATGTCATATGTACGTATCTCGGTATCCTATTTTCCTAATTGTCCTTCTCTTTCGGAAATCTTTAGTGTTTCTTCCATTGATCCATCGGTTACCACTTTAACCTTATGCTTTCTAAAGACTGTTCTCAGGGATCTTGCTGTGTGAATTAGTGCTTGCATCATTTTTTTGTTGGGGTGTATCATATTTCCATTCCTTGCAGTGGTCGGCTTACATAGGAAACAGGTATCTAGATTATTTCCATCTCTACCAATAGCACAGAACTTATTGTCTCGTTTCTTTGTCGTAGACATAGCATTGGGTCTTCTCCTTATTTTGGAATGGCCAACGTTTGCAACTTGCCTAATTTCTTTTTGATCCTTTAGAGAGCTTCTTCAGCTTCATTCATCCAGCTAGATTCTTTTGTTGTCTCCATCCTTGTTCGAGCCTCACGTATGGGGTGTTTCAACTCTGTAAGCTTCGAGATGAACTTGCTAATGGCTGTTAGTTGTAGGAATAAGTTTCATATTTGATTTGGACTTCTTGGGGTGGGGCTTAGGATGATTGTCTGTATTCTTCATGGGTATGCTCTTAGTCCTTCTTTTGTTACCATATGGCCAAGAAACCTTCCTTCCTTCACTCCGAACGAGGACATAACCGGATCGATCTTGATGTTCACTCTTTTCACCTTTATTAGTGTTTCTTCGACATCTTAAACCAGGTCTAGCTCACTTTTGCTTTTTATTACTATTTCTTCCAAGTGTATTTCCATGTTCCGTCCTCTTTGATCGGCTAAGATCTTTTCCATCATCCTCTGAAGTGTAGCAGCGGAGTTCTTTAATTCTTTCAGCATATGGGTGAAACAATATACTCCTTCTTCCATATGGCCAGTCTTTTCTTCGTCATCCTCCGCCATTCTTATTTGGTTATATTCTTTTGGAAGTCGTAGGAAACATTTGTATGGATATCCCATTAAAGATGCCAACTCTTCCCCTTCCTCCGGAAAGGGATACATGTCCTTGGCACAGGCTTTGTTAAGAGTAGAGTAATTCACATGTACTTTCCAGGTTCCATTTGTCAGTTTGATTGGTATCGCATTGGTGATCCATTCGAGGTGTTGAACCTTTCTAATTAGTCCTTCCCTTAACCAGCGGAATACCTTTTCTTTCAGTGCTAGTCTTCCTTCAGGTGCCACGGGTCGTCTCTTATGGGTCACCGGTTCGGCAAAGGGATACATTTTTAATTGATGCTCCATGACAAATCGCAGAACAGTTGTACTTTCTGATCCGTCGTGCGAATATACCTCCATGTATTCCGTCAGAATATCTGCCAAATAAACTGCTTGCAGTTGGTTCTTGTCAACGTGGCTCTCCCATCTGTCACGTATTGGTCTGGACTTCCTGGCTCTGAGGGTGAAACATTCTTCTGCATCCTCTTTGCTCCGTTTTTTTTCAGAGGATCATCGGGCCCGAACTATTGCCCTCTTCCAGAGTTACTTTTTGATCTTAGGTATTACTTGCTCCCTTTATCCTGGACATTTTTCTCTTTCTCGTGGAACACCTACTGCACCTCCTTTCATGACCTTGTACTTTTTATAGATGTTTGGCATTCTCGTAGAGGCCTCTCCTTCTGGGTTTCCTTTGTTATGGATGACTCCTTGGTTAGTGTGGAAGTTCATCATGGAGTGGATGGCTAGAACCTACTGCTCTGAGACTTCTCATTCCGGGCCTTCCTTTTATGATGTTGTTACGCGCGAAACGACATTTTTATTATTTACAAAAAACTCATTAGCATCGTCTTACTTCTTCATTCCCTACCCATAGTTACTCGAAGATCTATTACCCCTAAGGGTGATATGTTTCTCCGAAAAAACCCTATCATCGAGCCTTGCACTTCTGAGTCTTGACCGGATTGTTGACATCGAGGTACCAACCACCCCCACTTTTTCTAAAACAGTGTTCATACATGATTTCTGACTAACTTCCACCGTCGACAAGGATCCTTCAGACTTGACTTCCTTCTATTATTCCTTCTAATATGATGGGTTCGTCCGTCAATTGACTATGGGGGATTGCTAGGAAGGTGAGTTCGTTTATTAGACAAGACGTTCCTTCTTCAAAAGGTCTCTTGCGACTTCCTTCTTCCCTTATCATGTTTATGACCTTCACACCGTTCCTTCCTTGGTTCACATTCCGCTGGTTGTTTCGGCGGATGTCTTTCACTAGATGAGCCAATTTTCCCGAGGCCACAGCTTCCTCTAGTTTCTTCTTTAACTGATTATAGTTGTTAGTGTTGTGGCCTATGTCCCTATGGTAGTCACAGAATTTATTCAAGTTTTGCTTTTCGGGAGTTCTGATCAAAGGCAGTGGTTCTGGGAAGCTTACACTTTCCATGGAGAGGATCTCTTTTGAAGTCTTGGTAAGCGGGGTGAAAGTATCTTTTCTAAGATAAGGAGTATATATTCCTTCGTGCTTCTCTTGGGCCGCCCCTATTCTTGTCTTTTTCGGGTACTTCGGACCATGCCGGACGAACATACCCTTTGTCCCTTTGAGAAGGACGGACCATTTCTGCTGACCCAGTGGCCACTTCTCCCCTAATGAAAGCCCTGACCCTTTTAAACATTTCGTCCATCGTTTTAGGTATTTTGTCATTGAGCTTCTTGGCAAGTTTCGGATGACCATGACCGTGCATAAAAGCTGAGATATGTAGGACCGGAGGAATACCTTTAAATGTGAGCTTTCAAATTTAAACCGATCCATGAAAGCTTATAAGCCTTTGTTTTGTCTCCTCTTGATGCCGTGAATTTTCGTTGGGTCTTTGGCATATCTCTTTTGTTGTAAAAATTCTTCCAAGAACTTTTGGCTTAGTTCCTCGAAATTGTCCACACTTTTAGGGTCTAGGTCATCAAACTAGTTTTGTGCCGCTCCCCCTAGGGTTTGGCGAAACATTTTGCACCAAACAGGCATCGGCCATTCTTCTTGCTCGGCCGCCACCGAGAAGATACCTAAGTGATCCTCTGGATCCTTGTTTCCTTCGTATACTCTGATATTCAGAGGGATTTTTGCCCTCGTATGATATTTGAAACGGGTGATTCTTTGGGTAAAAGAAGTGGGTTTAGGCCTTTTGTAGGGCGAATTTAGGTCTTTATAAGCATTTTCCGAACCGTCCTCATGTTCCAAGTCCGAGCTTATCTCTTGGTGTCCGAACCTTTTTCTTCTGGATTTGGACCTTTCTCGTCTTGCTTTTTCCCTGGTTGTGCTCCGGTCTTCTAACCTTCTTGACCTTCTTAAGTGTGTCGGTTCTTTATTCTTAGAGGGAGTCTTCTGATTTTTTTTTTGGTAGAGCGGGTTTGTCTGTGGGTATCGGATGTGCCAGAGTATTCGAGAGAGAATCAATCGGAAAATCCTTTGGCTAGTGACCTGGCCGGGGCTTCTTTGTCAGAATCGGCATAGGCAAGTTTTCTTGGTGTGGCTTTCATCTTGGCTTGTTGGTCATGCTCTTTGATCATGGTTCTTAATACATCAATGTTTTCTTTGATGAAGGCCGAAGAAGGAGAAGGGGTTTTTTGCGTTTGTAAGACTGATTCGGTAAGTCCCCCATGGGTTTCCGTTCCTACGTCCCTTGTAGCCGCTCCCTGAAATTCCTCCTCCATAGGCTGCGAGTCAACCATGCCTCCTTCAGTTTCTTCTTTTGGGTAGATTGGGATGCCGAGTCCCACGGATGGCGCCAAATGTTGAGGTAAATTTACGTGGGCTGCTTAGGCTTGGTAAAAGTGACCTCAGTGGTGATAAATATCGAGTTCAGCTTGGTTCCTCCGGAGCTCAATCCTTCGTCTCCTAGCTGAAAATAAAAAAGAACACCATTAGCTCGCCCCGGGGTGTGAATCCGAGGCCAACTCCGGCGTGAGAGTAAGTATGGTGTTTATGAGATAAATGCGGAAAATATAAAGTATGGTCCGGAGTAGGTGTTGTGTGTATCGTCTTGGGGAAATGAGCCCTCCCTTTATACTATTTGGGATTCACTACAAGACATAACCGTGGGGCTCTCTCTTGGTACGAACTGTCAGCCATGTGTCATACCAAGGACTGTGGTCCTTCGCAAGGACTGTACCTTTATCAGGTTGCCTTTAGGTACCGTTGCGCTAGGACGGAGCTAATAACTCCAAACCTGATATGTCCTTCGACATACCAGCTTCTCCGGAATTCTAGTGGTGACTCCGGACCTGACTTGTCCTTCGACAAGTCAGCATCTCCGGAGCATTTGTTTAGTTTAGCCCGTGTTAGTTTGGCAGAAGCATCTAAGCCAGGTTTATCCTTTGGATCTTTCGGGGGAGACTATACCTCATCAAACCCTCATTCTGACCAGTTACCTTGGTACAGAAAGTTACCACATTTTCAAAATCATTTACATGACTTCTCATTTTATTAAAATTATCTTTAACCAAACTAATTGTAGGAAGTTCACGAGGAATTTCCTTTAGAACTGGTTCAGTTTGAACAGGTGGTATATCAGAAACGGGTTTAGAAATAGGTAACCAAAATGCTTGTTCTGTAGAAAGTTGATTTTGAGGCACAAAATGCTTAACAAAATGCTCAGACATTTTATTCAGTGCAACATAATCAATGGGTGCGATATTTACTTTCTTTTCTTGCACAATTAGATCATTTTGTTTAGCATGCATCTTTAATCTACTCTCTTCAGCCAATTTTAATGTTTCCTCGGTATCAATGACAGATAATGCAGCATGCTGCTTAACAATTGTATTACCACAATATAAAGCAGGTACTTTTCTTTGAGCTTGAGACATATATAAAGGATTTTAATAACCAAGTGTTGAGCTTGAGGTTTTGTCAACATATGCATTGTTTGCGTTGATTGACCTATTTTGTCAATCACATTATCTAAAGCTTTCTTTTGCTTTTCTAATTCAATTATCTCATCGAGATATTTATCCTCCTTTTCCTTAGATTCTATTTTCAAAACATCAACCGTTGTTGACAAAGTCTTATGACTTTCAACGGTTGCATTAATGTTGTTTTAATGAGTGAATCTGATTTTTAAAATCCGCAACCTTTGCATTTTTGTCAACAATAACCTTTCTCAATTGACCATCAATATACTTTTCTCTGTCATTTAAATCACATTGTTGTCTTTCTTCGAAAAGTTTGATTTGTTCTTTATATCTTTCAAGCTCAGCAGTTAATGACTCATTTATTATTTTATTTTCTTTATCCACCTCATTACATTTAGCAACTTGATTTGACATCTCTTCAATCACAGACATTATCATTGCATCATTTTGTGCAAAAAGAAGAAGAATCTTGAGCAACCGTATTTTCAGTTTCTTTTAGATATTGTTCATATGAAATCATATTACTATCACTTGTTATGTCAATATCTGGATTATTATTAGAATCATGTTCATCAGAATACTGCATCTCTTGCACATTTTGATCAATCACATGATTATCAGGATAATTGTCATGAGTTGGTACCTCTGACAGAATATCTGAATCATATGAGGAGAGCTTAGCCATAAGAACAACACTCGCAGATTAAGCCTCATCACAGTCAGAGTCAAAAGCTATTATAGTGGGAATTTTTTGAGACTGTTGGCTTAAAGTAACTGTATCCCCATTATCTTCTAAGAATGTCATCTATTCCTCATTCAAGACCATTCCTGATTCGAGAGCCTCACCAAGCATCGCCTTCTCTTTAAACCATGCTAAATTCCTATGCCTTTTAGGTTTGGTGCATTGTCTTGCCATGTGGCCTTCCTCTGACAATTGTAGCACCGAATAACCTTTGCGTGACCTGCTGTGTTTGTTCCCCCGGTTCTATTAACCTCTGTAGCATTAGCATTACTCCTAGTACCACTGCCTGCATACCCCTGATTTTGTCTCCCCTGAACTATCTGCATTGTAACTCTTCCATCTTAGATAGTTTCCTGATTCCTTAGGTTTAACAAGGTTCTAAGCTGGTTATTGGTTGGTGTATATCGAGAAGTAAATGTTGTGCTGATGAAAGCCATTGCCTTGTTGAGACTGGCAATAGGATCATCAAAAGGTAGAAATGATGAGACGACAAGTCCTGAATCCATGAGAGGAAATGATGCTTATGATGGTTAATTAACCTCATGTGCTTAGTAGGATTGATGATGAACCAATGAAGAATGATTAGCAATGGTTCCTGAGAAGAACATTGTTGAACCATGGGTACATCATACAATTGCTGTGATGAAAGAGGTAGGCTTGTTGCTGAGATGAAAAAGGTGAAATTTGTTGATGATACTGAGTCTGATTGGAGTAAGATGAAGAGGAGTTGTATGTGTTAGCCACCAATGCCAGAGGATTCAGGATCATTCCTTCATTAAACGCACTTCATCTACATGAGCTTCGTGTTGTCTCAAATAAGCGTATAAGTGGTCAAAATTAGTGTTATTCAAGTCCTTGGATAGCTTCACATCTGTAACAAATTTTCTCCACTCAGGCTGAAGATGATTGATGAACTTGGTATTCACTTGAATTGGTCTCATTATCATTCCAATGGAGTGCATATTATTTATCATTTGTGCAAACCTCAAGTAATACGAATGAATTGTCTCTCCAGGCACTGAGGTAAACATGTCAAATTCATCATATAGCTTCGACTTTCTCTCTCTCTCTTGCAACCAAATTTCAGAACCTTCGATGAGTAACATAACTTTGTCCTAAATGTGTTTGGCCTCTTCATGATGATTCACCAGATTGTAGATATCTTGTGGTAAACCAATTTCTGCATAAATCGCCTAAGTAACACCTGTATAAATCGCCTAAATCAAACATTGCATAAATCGCCTAAGAGAATTTTTCATAAATCACCTAAGTAACACCTGTATAAATTGCCTAAATCAAACACTGCATAAATCGCCACATTCAACCTGTATAAATCGTTGCCTTCATAAAAGTACGAAAACCACTTTTTTAAATCACTTAAAACACACTTTTTAACATTTTTCCTTGATTTCTTTTGCAAAACTAAGTATTACTAAGTTATTACTAACATAAAAACACAAACTTATTGGTTTTTAACACCAAAAAATTATGTTTGGATGTTTTCGAGTACAAGCAAACCGAAACCCAAAAATCTTCAAGTTTCTACAAGAAAAACACGCACACAGAACCACTTAATCACCTCATGGCGACTGATACCAATTGTAGAATACTAGTTATCTAATCACACACACTAAATGGAAGAAATGTTAGAGAGAGAAAGTAGATGGTTAGAAACACTTAGAGAGAGAAAGAAATATGAAATGTGTTATTACCAAAATGAACCAACACCCTCTCCATGGACGGAGAGGGATTTTATACTTCTTACAAGGGCCGACCAAGCCATGGCCTTTCCTTGGACTTGGCCCGGTGAGCTTACTATTTAACTTAAATGGACTACGAGCTAGGAATGACTATTTTGAAAGTGACCGAGTCTTTTCTCGATTTCTAACAACACTATTAGCCAGTTTATTATTGTTCCCACGATAATTCATTGGGATGTTGTTTTGCAAATTCGTAGGTATATTCGATGTACTCATTTTTAGACACTCTTGTTTCCTTCCACGTTTTCGCAATGGGCTGGTGATTTTGTTACTCGCAAGTCTACAACTGGGTTTTGTATTTTTCTTGGATATTCATTTATTTCATGAAAGAGTAAGAAACAATGTGTTCTTTCAACTGAGTAACGTGACATGGCTAGACTACTTGTGAGATTGTTTGGTTGCGCTGGTTACTTGCAGATATGGGTATTCATATAAGTATTCTTACTCTATTACGTTGTGATAATCATAGTGCAACTCATATTGCGCGCAACATAGACTTTCATTAAAGAACCAACATTGTCGTTTCACGTGCCACTATCTTCATACACCATTTCTCTATCGTTTGTTTCGTCTGCTTTACCGATAGCATATATATATATATATATATACCAGCCACAATGTGGCTCGCGTTTTTGTTGTTTGTTTGATAAACTCTCAATTCCTTACATCATTGTGAATTTG
>BQNB010042259.1:0-41578 GCA_026074375.1 Tanacetum coccineum | reverse complement strand
TGATACTTGTTTACGTGCTTAAGTATGCGACCTATCATTCAACTAGGTCTAGTCCTACATATTTAATGCGCTACAACTTTGATGTTGTTTGGGCATAGGCTAAGAGTTCGAGATAGCTCTCCAAATAGTAATGCGTATAGGTGGAAAAAATAGGATCACTAATAACATCCTACTTGCCTCGATTGAACTGGTTGTACCGTATAAGGTAGTGGCTTAGTACTAACTAATAACGTTATAATCAATGGTATAATTTGGATTGTGGACTACCACCTAACACAAGTTACCGTTAAGCAGTAAGTGCGTAAAGTCTCTATGAGCTAGGGTTCGTTCGACATACACGATGTCGTCCTCTAGATGAATTATAATCAATATATAAGGATGCTTTATGCGGATGCTTTAATTGTGACATAATTAATGTGTCTAGGTTTTAGGATGAAGTCTCGCCTAAGTCTAAGAATGATATGCCACCTCAAGATAAGTAATCATTGCACTGAATAAACAAACCAACTTCTAATCGAATTAATGATGGCTAATATAGTTTTCTATCATAAGGCTTGACCGCTCTTTTATCTTCTGTTATTTTGCTTGCGTGAGTTAAAGTATCTTAAATTGATTATAGTCACCACCAAACCCGTGCTAGTCTCTCAGGCTGAAACCCCCCTTTTACCTGTTAGAATTAAGATTGGAACTAATATAGGATTAGCATAGGTTTGACTTATATTAGAACTAACTTAGATTAGTAAACCAAAATATTAATAAATTGAGAGATTTAACCTCGCTTCAAGTGTTCGACACCCTACTTACCATGAATCTACCACCGACCGGGTACACTGCCCATTAAAGTGTTATTTTTGGTTAAGTCGGCAAAATATAAATTTAAAACTTAAATCATAAAAATATACACCACAAAACGACACATCAGTGGCCAAATATGAAAGCCGAGTTTGCCACCTACGTCAATAAGTGTCTGACCTATGCAAAAGTTAAGACCGAATGCCAAAAACCATCTGGTTTATTGGTTCAACCTGTGATCCCAATATAGAAGTGGGAAAACATTGCTATGGATTTCGTTACTAAGTTGCCAAAGACTTCAACTGGTCAGGATGCAATTTGGGTAATTGTTGACCGACTCACCAAATCTGCTCATTTCTTACCAATGAAGGAAACCGACTCAATGGAAAGATTAACAAGACAATACTTGAAGGAAGTAGTCTCAAGACATAGAGTGTCAGTTTCAATTATTTCTGATCGAGACATTAAATTTACATCTCATTTCTGGCAATCGCTAAACAAAGCTCTAGGTACTCAATTGGATATGAGTATGGCTTATCATCAGCAGATGGATGGTTAGAGTGAGAGAACCATCCAAACGTTGGAGGACATGTTGTGTGCTTGTGTGATTGATTTTAGGAAAGGTTGGGATAGACACCTACCTTTAGTAGAGTTTTCCTACAACAACAGTTATCATACGAGTATCAAAGCTGCACCGTTTGAAGCTCTCTACGGCCGAAAGTGTAGATCACCTATTTATTAGGCTGAGGTTGGAGACGCTCAGCTTACTAGTCCGGAAATTCTTTATGAAACAACTAAGAAGATCATTCAGATCAAGAATTGTATTCAAGCTGCACAAGATAGATAGAAGAGCTACGTCGACAGGAGATGTAAGCCATTAGAGTTTGAGGTTGGAGATAAGGTCATGATAAAAGTGTCACTATGGAAAGGGGTGATACGTTTTGGCAAACAAGGGAAGTTAAACCCTCGCTATATTGGACCTTTCAAGATTTTTGATAGGGTAGGAATGCTTGTGTATCAACTTGAACTCCCAGAACAATTAAGCCGAGTTCATAGCACTTTTCATGTTTCAAATTTGAAGAAGTGTTTCGTAGACGAACCACTAGCTATTTCGTTGGATGAGATCCAAATTGATGACAAGCTTAATTTCATTAAAGAACCAGTTGAAATTATGGACTGAGAAGTTAAATGTCTAAATCAGAGCCACATTCCAATCGTGAAGATCCGTTGGAATTCGAGACGAGGGCCCGAGTTTACTTGGGAGCGCGAAGACCAAATGAAGAAAAAGTACCCTCATCTTTTCGTTAACCATTTGTCCACGTCTTAAGCTTTGAGGACAAAGCTCCTTTAACGGGGGAAGAATGTCACACCCTAAAAATTTCAGGTCAATATTTTAAACTTTTCCGACAATTATTTTTGACTTTTATACGTTACGTTTAAATCCGGCAGTTTACCGGGAAGTTAACCCGCGTAAATCTGAAAAACGTCATCGGACGCGTTCTGACTTCGGATTTTGATAAGTTTAGATATTATATGAGTTATTTTATCTTTTCTAAGTGTTTCGTAGTTTACGATCACTCTCGGTATTTATTTTTACGCTTTAACGTTTAAATTGCGTTTTTCGCGTTTTTGATCAAACGGAACCCCAAAAACCCGCAATCTTTTCGTGTAAACTCTAGTTATAGTCCATCTCGAATTCTTAAGTTAAAATTTCGTTCATCCCTCCCCCTCTACTCAAAACACACGCATACACACTCTAAATTAATTCCCATGGAATCTTTTCACTTTAATTTGAAACTTATGCATGCATAAGTGGGATAGTGACCTCTTTGTCTTAACCTTCCCATGCACCAACACCTCTCTTACATAATTTGTCACCTTGCATGTGAGGACCACAAAGGCACTAACTTGAAATGGATTTAATTAACTAAACTTGGAGCCAAAGCAAAACAATGAACCTCCCCCCCCCCCCCCCCCTCCTTGGCCTACATCGGACGAACCACAAGGACCATGAAGTCCTTGGTTCACTCTTTTTGCTAGTCACCCACTTCTAGTCCCAAAAATATCTTAAACCCTAGAACCTTTCCCTATATAAACACCACTTATAAGAATTTTAGGTCATTCATCACAATTCTAGCCTCAACAAAAACTCACACACCTCTCCCTCTCTTTCTCTTGGGTCACGACAAGAAAAACAACACCAACAACATTCCATAGTTTTGATTTTGTCTAAGATCCATCTATTTCAATCTTATTTCTAACCATATCTAAGGGTGTTCCAAAGGTTTGATCATAGTTTTCAAGGTTTTTCTAAAGACAAGTAGGGTTTTCAAGATTTGTGTGTTGGTTTTTTATAGATCTATTATTTTTGGGTAATAGATCTCTTGTGATTTCTTTATTTGTTCTTCATTCTTGTAAGTATCTTGGATCTTTCTTTGTGGTTTACTTACATTCTTCTTATATGTTTAAAGATCCATACATCTATATGTTGTGTTTTCATTTTTAAAAGATTATAAAACAAGATTTCATAAATAATGATACTACCTTGTTTTCACTAGTTAAATATTATGTTCTTGGTGAGATGAGAGTTGAATGAGAGTTGCAATAATAAAAATGAGGGATTTAAGGTTGTCCCATAGGTGTGTATTTTTGTTATGGATTAGTTGTGAATGGAGATTAGGCTAGATTATGCACTATTGTGAAGTTGGGTGAATATTGTTGCTTTTTTGACAAAACGTGCTTTGCTGTACCCAATTTGTTTGGGGTTTTGTTTGACCTAAAAATGTTTTCATTAGGCGTAAAAGTAGTTTTTGGAGAGCTCGTTTCGAATAGATAGTTTTTCATATTTCGCACATTAAAATTTGATTTTAAAACGACCCAAAGTTATAGCAAGATAGAAACTTGAAATATTCTTTCGACAAACAATGGTAGGTGTGCTTGATTTGAATAGTAAAAGTAGTTTTTCCAGATATTTTTGGACTTCTAACACTAGCGAAACATATAGTAACACATACCTATTGATTAGTATCATTTAAAGACGTCGTTAACATATTTTGGGAAAAGCGAGAAAGTTACTAAAAATAGTAAGTTTGGTAAAAATTTAGCGAAACGGACATAGAAGTTAAGCGATTAAGGCTCGTTAGTGCGTTTTGAAAATATGGAAACTATATAAATATAGGGGACGGTATTAACGTTTTGAAACTAAAAACTTTCCTAAAATAGAAACTTTCTAAAAATAGTAATTTTTTTGATTAAATCGAAACTAACGAAAAACTATATGATTATATTTGCCATAGTTTGATAATCAAACTAAAGCAAACACACATGGATGTATTTTGGTGATGAACATATTGTGCAATTCTTGGCATACTTTCCGTGTTTCTGAGACGCGTTATTATTCTAGGTCGCGGCTAGATTTCTATATCATCTTTTACTTGCGTGATTATCATTTGCTCATTTTGCTAAGGTGAGTTCATAGCCCCATGTTTTACTACTTTTACTTTACTATTTTGGGGTGAGAAACATTGCTTGTTTTTAAACTATGGACACAATTACTTTACGTTTCCTTTTCCTGATTACATGTTGCCTAAGTAGCGAATAGACCACTAATGCCCGAATTATCATGAACCGTCAATTTCTTAACCACACGTAACTGTTAGCTAACGGAATTTTGTAAATATTTCTATTGGGACTAATTATCCCTATCCGGGTAAGTATCGCTTACTAGATTCGTAGGTCCGAACAAACGGATATATACTATGTCGAAATGTCAATAGGTGATCCTGGTCAGATACCTTTAGGGCGCAGAATACTATTTGGTCATATAAAAAGCTTCCTTATTAAATTTAGCTTCAAGTGTCATGAGCTTAGTGCAAACGTAAATGCTTTTATGTGAAGTTGTATCTCTTATAACAGTCCAACGTGCGTACTGTGTAACTTGTGGTTCCTCCTTTAATATTAAATTTAAACCTATGGAATTCACTCAACTTTATGTGACCATTTTAGCATATTTTTCCTCAGTGCTTAGCTATCGATGTATTTGCTTGATTTATGGTGTTTCCTTGCATTGGACCGATTTCAAAAGCTATTATTATCTATGTTAACATCGTTGCCAAACTTTAAAACCTTTTATTCGCTTCCGCATATTATCATTGGGCCTATGTAAAACTTTAACTATTTTAATCAATACAACGATGTTGGATTTTAAACCTACCCATAGAGGTCGTTCTTTGTATCTTGTGTGATGTGTATTATGATGTCACACCCCCGACACGTGTTTCCGACTAGGCCCCGTTTAGGGGTGTGACAGTAATTATCTTGTGTATTTGTGTGATTTGGATGTTGTGTAAATCCGATAGTATAGATCTAGTGATCATGTAGTGATTTTGAAGTGGTAGATTGGTTCTAGCTAAGATTAGGACTCGACATTTAGCATAGTGTCGGAAAATAACATAAGCGACGTGTAAACGGTTTTCTCCGCCTGAAGGGATCTTGTTGACATAGTGAAATCTCGAGTAGGATACTCGAGGAGTGGAGTAGGGCGAAGAAGAGCTTCATATCCGAACCACTATAAATCTTGGTGTCTTGGTTTGATTGTTCCTTCTCTTATCTCTTATATTGTTGTGATTGTTATTTACTATTAGTTTAGATATTTACTTGGTTGATTCATATTGTTGGTTTGTTAAACATACTACTCGAATCTAAGCATTCCAAATGCAAAGTTTTAAAACAAAAA
Source organism: Tanacetum coccineum (assembly GCA_026074375.1). Taxonomy (NCBI): domain Eukaryota; kingdom Viridiplantae; phylum Streptophyta; class Magnoliopsida; order Asterales; family Asteraceae; genus Tanacetum; species Tanacetum coccineum. The sequence goes on along the minus strand of BQNB010042259.1, from coordinate 36,051 downwards.
CGAACCTGTAAACTATTCAACCCCCCCTCCCTTCTAGTTTCCACAATCCTTACTATCATAATCACCTGGATAATCAACCTTTTCTAGAGGTTTACCATCATCATCCACAAGAGTAACTTTCTCATCAATAATTAGCTTTTCAAGCTTTCTAATTTTATTAATAATAGGAGTAGTACCAGTACTACTAGTTTCAATATTTCAGAGCGAGGAGCCACTAGAATTGGCCCCATTACTAGCCAAATATGAAGTCCCCCCATTGGTACCAAACTCCCCATCATTTTCAACCGAATTAAGCACATCTAATGGGTTTGAATTACTAACCTCTTTAGTAGGCTCCACACTTTTCATATTATTACCGTTAGTGCTTGCAGTAGGCTTTTTAGAAACAGGTCTATACTTTTTGTTGGTTTAAAACCCACTTTCAGACCAACCGAAACACCTCTAGGAGCCTGACTAGGGTTTTTCAAGTTCTTCATGTAACACCCCCATTTTTGGATTGCGCAGCAGAAATTATAATTGGGTGTTACTAAATAGCACCATTCACCAAGATAATAGAAAATGACCCAAATAAGACGTTTTACAAACATGTGTTCCATTATTTAATCAGAGAAAATGCGTTTAGGTCCCCACAGGAATCGTAACCACAACCATTACAACATTTGAAAGACAATTGTTTCAAATTAAAGACATTGTTTTAAAACACATTAAGACATTGTTTTTGAAAGACAAGGAACACATAAGTAGTCTTTCACCAAATCATCACACGCACGACACCTCCACGCCATCGTTGCCTTCATCCTTGGTTACCTGGGATAAAACATGTTTAAAACGTCAACAAAATTGTTGAGTGAAATTCATAGAGTTTAAAATAATCAATAAGTAATAATCTTTGAACACATAATTAGTTCTTGGGAAAACATTGCAACGAATACAATGTATAACATCTCTTTTCTTTCACGCAATAAGCTCATGACACCGAACGTTAACAATACATATATCCTTTCATATGTTAATTTTCCATAAAACAGATGTAATTATTGACCAAATACTCTAATACTTCTAAATAAAAACGTCCGATTGACAAGGAGTGTTTCACAAGATTCATACCCTGACGGGGTTGTCAAACCCAATAGATCTATTTAATGCATTAGCGTTTACCTCACAAGGCGATTAATGGTTCATGAAATAAGGGACTTCAACAATAGCTACTTATGCGGAAACATTCTCATAATCGGGTCCAACATACCATAAAAACAAAAGTTATTTGATTTATAAACAAACATGAATACCACCCCTCGCGGGTTTATAAAACAATCAAAAGATTTAAATGCGAGGCTATGAACTCACCTTAAGCAAAAGATCCAATTCAATCAAATCAACAAGCGCAAATAACTTCACGTCTCAACCGCGACCTATATAATACATATATAGCGGTACGTGACTAAAAGTAAAATAATTCATATAATGCATACTTGTATATATATTTATATAACTATTACGTATATACAATCATATACTACAATCTCCAAGTGCGACGCAAAACATTTTACTTTGACGCACTAACAATATCACAACGTTTACTATAAAGTTTCTATTTTTAGAAAGTTGCCGAAAGTAAGGATAATATAATCCGAACTTCATATTTCATCATCAATTAACTAACATTACGAACCCTTTGTTCATTATAATCCATGTTCAAAAGTATACTCAAGTTTGACTTTGAAAAGTAAAACTTCGTAGTTGACTTTTATACCAAAAATTACCAATCTTAATTTGGTCGTAAAACGTTCGTTATTAAGAGTTACGTGACGAGCCACCTAGCGAAACGTAGCTAAAGGCGAACTCTATCACTTTTCATTATCAAAAATAACTTTCAAAATTTCTTGACACGCTACGGGGCGGTCAAACTTTCTGGTCAAACTTAGTCAACTCAAAACCCATTAAAATGACATTTTTGACTTAAACCAACTATCAAAACATGTTTAACTAGCCTATTTAAGTATACCAAAACCATCAAACTTCGATCAATAATCAAATACGCTTTCAATAATTTTGGCACTTGAATCCTATAGCATATAACATATAACACGCAATATCATCAAATTAATCACACTAGAATATAACTAGAATAATCACAAAGCTATAACAAAAATTTGTTTTGGCTCCCCTTGTTGGTTCGAAATCGGACGCAACCCCAAACAAACAAACCAAAACTTTTTCAACAAAACCAACCTTCAATAACACTAATCTAGCAGTTATAAACACCCTCTTGAGATCAAAATCACATGAACTCAACCAAATTTCTAACTTTCAAAATACTTATTGCATGTGGGATTTTCTTAGTGGGATATGTATGCCTTGATGAGAGGATTAAAAGTATATATTTAGATTGTATTGGATGTTAGAAAATTCAAGTGTTTGGGTGGTGGGAGTGGGTGGTCGGTCGTGGGTTCAAGAGAGGAGGAAAGAAGACAAATTTTTTGTAAAAGAAAAATATGTGTGTATGAGTTGGTATTGATAGAAAAATAGTTTGATCACTTGCCACATTTAGCCCCTCCGTCCTTAAAGTCCTTCTATTTTTACTACAAAGTTATTTATTTCGTTATTATAGCCGACCAAAAACTCGAGTCACACCACTTTCATAAATATTTTTATTCCGTCTCACTAATTTACTTTAAAACATTTAATAAAATGTTAAATCACGTAAAACACGACCTTTAAACACGGTTTTTACAAAAACTCAGGGAAAAGCCATAAAATACAAAAATAAAATAATCACGCTCTCGGAGCGACAATATAAATTTTTCTAACTTTCTCAGACGCTAAAAACAAATAGAAACTCAATCACGGCTTGTAATTTCCCAATAAATAGAAATTTTCACCAAACCTCATATAGCATAAACGACTAAAATCAATTACGTAGTAAAATAATTATCATAGCTCGGGATAAACGTTGACCTGAAACTCGGGTTGTTACATTCTCCCCTCCTTTAGGGAGCGCCGTCCCGGTGCTCAGCTTGACTTATCCGCTCTTCCTCGCTTCATCATTACTCGTAAAGAGATGAGGGTACTTATTCTTAATCTGATCCTCACGTTCCCAAGTAAATTCTAGACCTCTTTGCGAATTCCAACGAACTTTAACGATAGGTATCTGACTTTGCTTAAGTCGCTTAACTTTTCGATCAACAATTTCCACCAGCTCTTCAATCATGTGCAACTTATCATCAAGTTGAATCTCATCCATCAGAACGACAATGTCGCCTTCCGCTAAGCATTTCTTGAGATTCGAAACATGAAAAGTACTATGAATCCCTTTCAACTCTTCAGGTAACTCCAACGTATAAGCCACAGGACCAACTCTAGCTAGAATCTTGAATGGCCTAATGTAACGTGGACTCAACTTTCCTTGCTTTCCAAAAAGCACAGCGCCCTTCCACGGTGATACCTTAAGCAGTACCATATCACCGACTTCAAATTCCAACTGCTTAGATCTTCTATCTGCATAGCTTTTCTGGTGGCTACGGGCAGTCAACAAACGGTTCTTAATCTGGACAATCTTTTCGGTCGTATCACGGATCAATTCTGGACCGGTGAGTTGGGTATCCTCAACCTTACTCCAGCATACAGGTGATCTACATTTCCGTCTATACAAAGCTTCATATGGTGTAGCCTTAATACTTGCGTGATAACTATTGTTATATGAGAACTCGACCAATGGCAAATAGCGATCCCAGCTACTCCAAAGTCAATCACACATGCACGCAACATATCTTCCAGCGTTTGTATTGTCCTTTCGCTTTGACCATCCGTTTAGGGGTGGTAAGCGGTACTCATATCCAAATTCATCCCCAACGCTTCCTGGAGCGATCTCCAGAATCTCGACGTAAAATGGCTATCTCGATCTGAAATGATCAAAATAGGAACACCACGCCTACACATTATCTCCTTCAAGTAAAGTCATGTGAGTTTCTCCATACTATCCATTTTCTTCATTGGCAGGAAATGAGCTGATTTGGTCAGTCGGTCGACAATAACCCAAATCATATCATACCCATTCGGCGTTCTTGGCAAATCACTCACAAAATCCATAGTAATCATTTCCCACTTCCAAACTGGAATCTCAGGTTGTTACAGCAACCCAGACAGTTTCTGATGCTCAGCTTTGACCTTCGTACAAGTCAAACACTTACTAACATACGTGGCAATATCCACTTTCATATTCGGCCACCACTACAACTGCTTTAAATCTTGATACATCTTGTCCGATCTCGGATGGATGAAATACTTGGACTTATGCGACTCATGCATAACCAAATCCCTCAATCCACTGAATTGCAGAAACCAAACACGATTTCCAAAACAACGTGTTCCATCAGGGCGAAATTCGAATATTGGCTTAATCAATCTCCCCAAATTTTCTACCTCTACATTCTTTTCTTTCTTCGCTTCTTCCTGAGGTTCACGAATCTGCTTAGGTAGATCATTGTGAATAGTCATCATCAAAGCTCGAACACGCAATGGCTTATCCCTTTTTTTCTGACTTAAGGCGTCAGCCACAACATTCGCTTTTCCAGGATGATACCGAATTTCACACTCATAATCACTCAACAATTCAATCCAGCTCCGTTGTCTCAAGTTCAAGTCTTTCTGATTCAAAATATATTGCAGGCTCTTGTGATCGGTGAAAACCACACACTTCGTTCCATACAAATAATGTCTCCATAATCTAAGAGTGAAAACAATGGCTCCTAACTCCAAATCGTGAGTAGTGTAATTCTCTTCATGGACTTTCAATTGTCTAGAAGCATACGCTATCACCTTATCTCTTTGCATCAACATAGCTCCATAACCTTAAGCATTATGCGTCATAATACACCATGAAATCTTCTGTTCCTTCGTGCAACGCTTATGATCCGTGCACTACATAACTTCTGCTTAACGTCTGAAAAGCTTATTCTTCGTCTTTCCCACTCATATTTCTATTTTTCTGAGCAATTAGTCATGGCTTAGAGAACATAAGAAAAACCCTATTAATAAACCTCCTATAATACCCAGCCAATCCAAGAAATTGCCTCACCTCCGTTGGCGTCGTCGGTGCAGCCCAACTCTTAATAGCTTCAATCTTGGCAGGATCAACATGAACACCACTACGATCAATCACATGACCCAAAAAATTGTACCAAATCTAGCCAAAAATCACACATTGAAAACTTGGCGTACAATCTCTCTTTCTTAAGCAACTCCTGAACAATCTTCAAATGCTTCCCATGCTCTTCTTCGTCCTTGGAATAAACCACAATATCTTCGATGAACTCTATGATGAACTTATCGAGATATGCTTGCATACTCGGTTGACCAATTCCTTATAAACACAGCAGGCGCAGTTATCAATCCAAACGCATTACTTAGAACTTAAAGTGACCATACTGAGTTCTAAATGCAGTAATCGGAATGTCTTCCTCTTTAATGCATAACTAGTGATATCCTGATCACATATCGATCTTAGAATACACGCTCGAACCTTGCAGTTGGTAAAATAAATCATTAATTCTCGGAAGAGGATAACGATTCTTGACAGTCAACTTGTTCAACTCGCGATAATCTATACACATTCTAAAAGATCCATCTTTCTTCTTCAGTAAACAAAACCGGTGCTCCCCACAGTGATGAACTCGAATGATAACTCCTTTCTATAATAAGCTCTTGCAATAGTACCGACAACTTTTTCTCTCAGACGTGCATCAATACGGTGCACGTTGCCATCAGTGGCAGCCCCCGGTACTAAATCAATTCGAAATTCTACTTGCCTTGGTGGTGGTAGTCCTGGCAACTCCTCAGAAAACACCTCAGGAAAATCATGAATTACAGGCACGTCTTCCATTCATTTCTCCTTCGACTTGTTCTCCGTAACGTGTGCCAAAAACAAATAACAACCTCGCTCGACGTACTTACAGGCCTTGATACAAGATATAACCTTTAATTGAGATACACCCTTGTCACCTTCGACTATCAGCGTCTCATTCCCATACGGTATACGAATAACTTTCTCACCACAGATAATAAAGCGGCATTTGTCTTTTGCAAGCCAATCCCATACCGATTATGGACATCAAACGTACAAGCTCATCGGCATAAAGATCGATTTTAAAAACATGTTTCAACTAAAAAAAAAAAAAAAAAAAAAAACTAAAAAAACAAAAAAACTAAAAAAAATTCAAAAAAAACATCAAACTAAACCAAAACACAAAAAAACTAAAAAAAAAAAGAAAAAAAACTAAACCCTAAAAAAAAAAAAACCAAAAAAAAAAAAAAAAAAAAAAACTACAATCATAATCACTAAAAAAAAAAGAACAAAAAAAAACCAAAAAAAAGAAAAAAAAAAAAAATACCAAAACACCAACACTAAAAAAAAACTAGAAAAAAAAAAAAAAAAAAAAAAAAACCCGAAAAAAACAAAAAAAAAAAAAAAAAAAAAAAAAAAAAAAAAACTAAAAAAAAAAAAAAAAAGAAAAAAAACTAAAAAAAAAAAAAAAAAATAAAACTAAAAAAGAAAAAAAAAAAAAAAAAAAAAAAAAAAAAAAAAAAAAAAAAAAAAAAAAAAAAAAAAAAAAAAAAAAATAAAAAAAACTAAAAATAAAAAAAAACTTAAAAAAAAAAAAAAAAACTAAAAACAAAAAAAAATAAAAAAAAAAAAAAAAAAAAAAAAAAAAAACTAAAAAATCACTAAAAAAAAAAAAAAAAAACACTAAAAAAAAAAAAAACAAAACACTTAAAAACACTAAAGAAAAAAAAATAAAAAAAAAAACTAAAAAAAAAAAAAAAAAAAAAAAAAAAATCACTAAAAACTAAAAAAAAAAAAAAAATAAAAAAAAAAAAAAAAAAAAAAAAAAAAAAAAAATAAAAAAAAAAAAAAAAAAAAAAAAAAAAAAACAAACTCAAAGTGCAACCTTCAAAACAGTATTCGTACTAACTACCCTTCCGTCTGCTAACTCTACCTCATAACTAGCTCCTATTTTAACCAGATCGATATCAAGCATGGAACTAAATCTAGTATCCACAAAACTCCTATCGGAACCCGAATCGAATAAAACAAAAGCAAGTTATTGAGCAGAAACGTACCAGTAACCACATTCAGACCTTGAGGCTCGGTATCCTTAATAGCATAAGCTCGGCCACGAACTTATCCAACTTCTTCTTGCTTAATCTTCTTTGGGTATCAGTTCCTAGTATAACCTTGCTCACCACAATCATAACAAGTCCAAACAGGCTGAGCGTTTAGCAATCACCCGTTAAAGACAACACTCTTCTCCTTGCAATACCTTGGCCCTTGTGCCACCTTCCACACTTTTGGCACTTGATGTACACTACACTGACCCACATGGCAGTAAAACATCCGTTCACGTACAAAGGAAGCTTTGCCCGTCATAGGAGCGGTAACCATGTGCTTTCGCGGTGGTGTTTCCCTTGCTTTTGGCTATTCTGCAAAGTTTGACGAGAGTTATCCTTTTGATTGCCCTTACCACTACCATTTCCACTTTGAATGCTCTCCCACTTTCGCTTCTTTCCTTCCAAAATTCCTGCATCTCTAGCTTGCGATTTCTGCTCCATCAACTTATGAGCCATACGTACAGGTTCGTTCAGATCAGCAGGCTTAGAAAATGTCACTTTACATAAATACGACCCTGATATATCAGTCAATCCATCCCTGAATAACATAAACCTCACTCTTTCCAGGCTCTAACCATTCTTGGGACACTTCAAACCAGTTCAATTAAAACTCTGAGTATAAGCAACAGCAACATCATACCGCTTATAACCTTCAAGTTCCACAATTTCGTGCTCCATTCTTTAAACTTCTTCTATCGGACAAAATTCCGCAGTTATCAGTTGCTTCATTTCAGTCCAAGGCATTTGGTTCACAGTCTCTAAACCCATGGTTGCAACCATAGTTTTCCAACAAGTCAAAGCTAGTCCTTCCAGTGTAGCAACAACAAACTTTACCTTCTTACCCTCTGCATATTCACTAATCTCGAAAACACTCTTAGTTTTCTCAAACCATCTCGAATTTGACAGCTCCTTTAACACCACGGAAGACAGCAGGTTTGCGCTTCATAAACCCAACAAAAGTGCACTTACGAACAACAGGTGCAATGTCTTGACCTCTAACTGGCCCAGATCCACTAGCATCGTTTTTGACATTTAATTGCCTTGCGCGCTCAGCAGCAATAGCGGCATCAACACTTTCCTTGATCATTTGATGAATAGCAGCTTGAGTCATAGGTGCAGAGTTTGGAGGCATGATTCTGTCACGTCACACAGAAAACAATCTGATAAGCATTCATCACATGATATACTCATAACATGATATAATGACAAATCAATCACAACAACAGTCACACAACATCAAGTAGTAATCAAAAGATAGTCATTCATTTTTCATCACAAGAGAGTTAATACATAGTTGCATTGTTTCATGAAATGATACAAATCGTTACAACCAATAGCACTAACTCCACTAACTGAGGATTCAGTTTAGTGATTACACAACAAAAGAAGCTACAGTTGAATCTAAACTACTACGAATGGATTCCCTCATGATTCTTTTGGAGTATGCTCCTCATCCTTGATCGGAACATCAATAGCTTCATTCGGTCTTTCTTCAAACACAAATCCTCTATGAATCATCTCTTGATAAAACTCATGAGCTTGAACTCTAGTCCAATAGAGATCTCTCTTGACTCGTTCGTTCTGTATACAAAGGAATGTGTTGCTTATCCTTTCTTCTTCAAGTTCCTTCTTCAATTTCTTACATTAAACCTTATCTTCAGTATTACCAAGCTTTTTAACTAGCTTTTCCATCGCAGCCGTTCCTTGCTCCACACTAGAACGCACTTCATTACCCAAATCCAAAATTAACTTACCATAATACTTGTCCTTTGCTTTTCCTTTCTTCTCGACCAATGCATGCGCCGTCTCGCGACTACACAATCGTCTTGAAAGAGAAGCCATCCGACCAAACAAAGAGTTAATGTCCCTCCTCATGAGACTAGGCAATAGACTATCACTGTCCTCACGAAGAAAAGGACAATATATTAATTCACCTACCTTATGGATGCTAGCAGGAACAGTCTCATCCTCGGATTCAACCGCATCCTCAACCTTAATCTCATTATCAGGTTCAGACTCAAAAGCAGGCGGCGGAGGGTTAAGAGGATCCACCTCTTCATAAGGATATGTCAACTGGCTCATTCTTGTCTTCCTCAATGTCGACTTCCATGTCATCTTCTTCTTCTTGAGGATCTTCTTCTTCCTCAAATTCGCTCTTCTCCGGGTCCTCGTCTTCATCTACTAAGACAGGCTCGGGATCAACAGGACATCATCCACATTTGATATCGGCTCAACAACAAGTACATCATCCACATGATCGGGAGGAATTACATTCACCATGATAATCTAGAAAATATCATACAATACTTACTTAATAACGTATCACTTCTTATTATTATTGGAACACTATTATCAAAATAATAGTTCGCATAGAAGCGCAAAAAATAAAAATTCACAATTCGCGACCTTTTTCAATCCGAATATATCTTAATTATATTTCAAACAATATCTATATGATGTTAACATATAAGTCACATGACTTCTATGGCACAAATAACACATGCATAAATCACCAAACATAACAATTCATGCATTCCAACACATCATAAAATTTATCCATACTTAACTATTTTAAAACAATAAAAAACCGTAACGTAAGCATATATCCATACGTAACAATCAACAAATTTACCTTTTCTTTCTTTAGGTAACCAATGGCAACGAGGAGTCTCAGCGTGCGTGTAGAAGCGTTATAGTTTAAGTTTTCAAAAAAAAAAGACTCGACCTAGTTCTCTTAAAAACCTTAGCTTCTTGATACCACTCTGTAGACACCCCACCCAACTACATGGATATGCGCAGCATGAAATTACAATTGGATGTTACAAAATTAGCACCATTAACCAAGATAATAGAAAATGACCCAAATGAGATGTTTATCAAACATGTGTTCTATTATTTATCAGAGTTAAAATGCATTTAGGTCCCCACAGAATTGCAACCACCGTCTATTACAACCATTGAAAGACAATTGTTTCAATTAAAAGACATCGTTTTTTAACACAACTTAAGACATTGTTTTTGAAAGACCGAAACACACAAGTAGTCTTTCTATAAAATCCATCACACGCACGACACCTCCATGCCATAGTTGCCTTCATCCTTGATTACCTGGGATAAAACATGTTTAAAACGTCAACAACAAAGTTGAGTGAAATTCATAGAGTTTAAAAAATTGAAAAGCAATATTTTGAACACATAATTAGTTCTCGGGAAAACAAAGCAACAAATGCAATGTATATCAACTACTTTCCTTTTACCGCAATCTAAGCTACATGACAAAAAACCGAACTTAACATTACATATGGCTTCTCATATGTTAAAGTGCCCCAAAACAAGGTATTATTGTCATATACCTACTAATTTCTAAATACAAAATGTCCGTTTAACAGGGTGGTCACAAGGATTCAAACCCCGGATAGAGTTTTCAAACCCAATAAATCTATTTAATGCATTAGCGTTCACCTCACAAGGCAATTAACGGTTCATGAAATAAGGGACTTCGACAATAGCTACTTATGCGGAAATAATCTCATAATCGGGTCCAGCATACCATAAAATCATATGTGTTCGATTTATAAAACAAACATGTATCCCCCTCGCCGGTTTAAAAACATTTAAAATAGTTCAAAAGCTGGGCTATGAACTCACCTTAAGCAAAAGATCCAAATCAATCAACTCAACAAGCGTAACTTGCTTCACGTCTTAACTACGACCTATATAATACATATATGGCGATACGTGACTAAAAGTATATTAAATCATATATTGCATACTTGCATACATATATATTATTATTACATATATACAATCAATCATATACTAAAATCTACAAGTGCGACGCAAAACATTTCTCATTGACGTTCTTTATAATAGTACAACGTTTTCCATTAAGTTTCCATTTTTAGAAAGCTTGCCGAAAGTAAGGATAATGTAATTCGAACTTCATATTGCTTTACAATTTAACTAACATTACGAACCCTTTGCATACTTATAGTCATTATTTCATAGTTTCCGCAATTTTTGACTTTCAAAAGTCAAATTTCGGTATTGACTTTTTTTAACCGGCCCAAAAATACCAAAAACAAACTTGACTCGACCAGTAAATGTTCGTTTCTAGGAGTTACAAGGCCCACCTTATATCAAAACTGACCTTTAAACATCCTTTATCATTATCAAAAGCCTAAAATAGATTTCAAAAATTTCTCGACACGCCATGACCAAGTCAAACTTTCTGGTCAAATGAAGTCCACCCAAAGTCATACCAAATCACATTTTTATCAAAATTTAACTATTCCAACATGTTTAACTAGCCTAAAAACATGTACCAAAACTATCAAACATATGTTCATACTCGAAATACTTTCAAATAAATTTTGCACTTGAATCATCTAGCAATAACTATATATATGTAATAACATCTAATTAATCAACATAAAAACACAATTAAAATACTCATAAAGCTAGAACAAAGATCAAATATGGTTTCCTCCTTCCTTTTGAAATCGGATGAGCAACCCAAACCAAACAAACTAAACTTTTTCAATCACCCAACTTGCTAAAAACACTAATCTAGCTATACTAATCACCCCCTTATACTCGAAATTTCCAAGAACACACCAAAAATTAAACTTCTTGAAAACTTAGTGCATGTAGGATTTTCTTAGTGGGAAATGTAGAGGATTAAACAAGGATTAAGATGGTGTATTAGGATTTTCTTAGTGGAAATATGAAGAGCTAACGGGATGCTTACCGACTGAACGAACTTCGATAAAAGGAAATGAAACGGGCGGGCAAAATGACGTGAGAGAAAGAACCTCTTAGTGGAATCCAATCCCTGGGCGGCTCTCGTTCAATGCATTTTTAAAACGACTTTATCGGCTTATAGTCATTCCTGGCACTCAGCGCATGTCTTTGATCAACACCGGTTCCGTCACTCGTATCTCGATCTAAAATGATCGAAACAGGAACACCATGCCTACACATAATTTCTTTCAAGTATAGTCGCGTGAATTTCTCCATACTATCCGTTTTCTTCATTGGCAGGAAATAAGCTGATTTGGTCAGTCGGTCGACAATAACCCAAATCGTATCGGACCCGCTCGGCGTTCTTGGCAATCCACTCACAAAATCCATAGTAATTGATACGCGGATATAATACACTATATAATATTTCCACAAGAGCAATTAAGAAAATTCTCTAAGGAAAATTCACTCTTTAAAATATATATATATATATATATATTAAATATAGATATAATATATGATATATCTATATATAATAAATATATATATTATAATATAATAATATACGTATGTTTAACCGGAAAGTCATGATTTCCCGGTCGTTTTTCTAAACGATTTGAGAAATTGAAACCTCGCTTGATATTGGATACTGATTTGAATGGGTTCGAAGATTGACTGGGTTTTCTATAACTACTAAGAAGATTAAAATAAACAAGTACTAACAATTAAGCATAAAGATAATTAATGGAAACTCAAAATTTAACTAAAAACGCGAAACGGGATACTAAAACTAAGGCCAAAAACCTAAATTCTACAAAATTAAACCTAATTTTTATTTTTCTTTTAAAATGTATTCTAATTGACTAAAAACGAAGTTTAAAAAAAACTAGAATGAAAACGGAGTTAAAACGAGAGTTAAAAATTGAAAACCGAGAACGGGAACAAAACCCGTTCTTTAAAAAGTGAATTTTTGCAAAATAGACCATACGAAAGCGAAACTAATTTTCCTACAATCTTAATGATAAAAGAAAATTTTTCTAAAAATATTTTATTAATTTTCTATTATTTTCTATTTTTTATGATTTTTCAAAGATTTTAAAGAAAATAAAAGATTAAAAATACTAAACTAATAGTAAAAATTCTAGAAAAAAGACAGAAAATACCTTATGCTATATGAATCCTAGGAAAAATAATCCCGAAGTCGTAGCTTATAAATACGCCACAAATAAGACTTAACCGCTTATTTTGGCTATAATGCCAAACGTGTATAAGAGTTTAAGAAAGGAAAAGGGTAATGGATAGCGTATGTAGCAAAGGTGTTAAGGGCGTGATGGTTTTTGAGTGTGGAGGGTTGTCGTTCGAGGCAAGGGTCAACCCCCGTTTATTTGCACTTTTTTTATTTTTTAAACTTATCAACAAAAACAAATATCTAAACTTATTACAAAAAACGTGATTTTAAAACAACTGTTAAAACTAAACTTTTTGTCTGAAAGTGACAAATAAGCCCTAAAACAGCTTATCAAAAAGCTGTTCACAGAAAGTGGGCTTTTGCCCTTGGTTTTACTAAATCAGCTGCAATAAGCTCAATTTAAGCTCAAACTGAAATCCAAAAGCTTTTCTAGGCTGCTTATGATGTGTACTATCTAGAAATGAAAAGCTAATTGACCTAGGAACATCTTAAACCAACTAAAATGGATAATGAAAGTACTAAACTCAGGAAATAACTCAAAAAGCTCAAAAACAAAATAAGCTCAAATGCTCAATAAGCTATATTAGAAACTCAGCTTTTGAAAACTACTTTACCTATATATAAGCTAAGAAACCAAATCATAAAAACCTAAGCTATAAGCTAGAATATTATAATCTAAAAGCTAAAATCTTAAACCTACTGTTTTTGGACTTTTTGGATTTTTATGGCTTTTGACAGCAACTTAACTCTATAAATTTAGCAAGAAAGTGCAAGATAAAAGCTACTCTATATTAAGCTATAAGAAAACCAAAATACTATTGAATTTTAAATCCTAAGACTTAAGTTTACTAGCTAAAATGGAATCCTAAAGTGACAGCAGTACTAACTGCTGTTAGTAATGTTGTACTTGGCAAAAGGCAAGAAACAAATGTGCAGGTATCCTAGAGGGATAACCTGCACTTAGAACACCAAATTGAGTGTGCAAAAACACAAGACAAGAGATAACCAAGCCTTGAATGGCTTAGTTCAAATTTTAACAAGCAAAAATTCAATAGACAGATTCCCCAGGTGCTAGCATATCTTAATGAGCCTCAAAATGAATTATAAAGCACACTAAACCTCAAAACCTCTTGAAAACTTAATAACTTGAGAAATCTCAGCTGTCCAAATGAATTCCCTAGTCACTTTGACTATTTAAGTCAAACACACTTATTTCCAAACACCCCTATAATAACTATGACTGAACTTGATTTCATTTGATATTTTGAAAACTAACTATCTAAACCTTGAAACCAGATGTTACTAAGCTTATAACTAACCTAATGAACACAAATCAATAACCACTTAAGCTAAAATCAAGATCTATTACTAATCACTAACTAGTATTTTTTTGATTTTTATGATTTTATAACAAGTAATGAAAAATTAAGATCTAAAATTATTAACTAAAAACCGAATGGGTAATACAATAAGCACAAAAATGATTAACTGAAGCAGCAAATAACCATTCAATAAACAATAAGTAGATTAATAAGCAAATAAGCAATATAAGAAAATTTTAAACTAGATCTTTAAAACAGAAATTTAAAGAGAAACTTACTATTGGCCTAGCTTAACAAGGCACAAAGGGGCTCTTAGAGCTTTGCTACAAGCTCTCCTAGCTTATAAATAAGCTAGGAGTAAAGTCTTTGGAGATCCTTCCATTTTAGATCTCCCTTCCAAAAGCTACAATCCAAATGTAAAGGTATATAGACTAGTTTATTGATTTAAGTAAGAATAACAACTGAATTAAGCTCAATTTCAGCTTAGAGACTGAAAGAGCTGAATAAGAGCTTATAGGATTTTATAAGTAGCATTTGAGAACAATTGTGCTTATTGAGAGCTTATGAATAAAAAGTAAGAAGAATTAGGAATGTAAAAAAAAAAGCGCAAACACTGATATTATTAACTAAAAACTTTGATTACATTAGATAAAAGACAATTACAACTGATTTTTTAAAAACAATTACAATAAGCAAAATATCTAAAAGCTACACTAGGTGAAAACTAGGAAAAAGAAGATAAAAAAAAGATAATATAGGTGTGTGTGATAGTGAGGGCTTTATATAGGCCTTTGATGAAGCTTCTAGGCCTTGAATTCCTCTGCACGCTCCTCTGAATCTCATCCGTACACATTTCCAATCATTGGATCAATGATTAGGCCGTAGATCAATTTTTTTTGACACACGGATTGCCAAGCAGCAAAACCATGATGAGACCCATGTGTTCTTCTCTGAGTGATCCAAGAGTAAATCCCAATTCTCCTTGCGCTTTCTTCCATAGCCACGTGGCCTTAGCTTGAGAGTGAGTTAATGAGAAGCTTGATTTGACTAATCTCTCCCTGCCATCTTGTAAACGAGCTCTTGAATTGTCTTCCGTACCCTTCAATTTCCAAAAGCCCTTTGATTTTGACCCAAGGTGAATCGAGGAAGACGGTGAATAGTAAACCTTTCTTGGCGCCCAAATTATAACTGAAACGGGGGTAATTCGGTTTTAAATTTCGGGAAATGGCACATTTGGTCCTTGCCTTTGGTTTATAAAAGGTGTAGGTGTAAAGTGACTTTCGGAAATGGCAACAATGGCCCTTGGAGTTTTATGAAAAGGGTATTGGGCTAGGAGTTTGGGCTTTTGGATCCGGGTGTGGCCCATTTAGGGTTTAAGGGACTATTTTTGCAACTTTTGAAACTTGAAGGGCTATTTTGAAACATTTTGGGTTTTGTCTTTTGTGGGTTGACTCTGTTGACAACAAGATTGACTGGATCTGACTAAAATATTTGACTTTTTCTGGCTTAGCTTCCGCTTTTTGCACCGCATCCTTTATAATTTTAGCCGTTCTCGTGTCCGTGTTTTCCTGTTCTTGACGGTTTTCTTGTGATTTTTGATATATCCGTACCTGCACATACAAAACACAAAAAAGCATATTTTTGCCATTTTTAGTCTGTTTTGGGTTTAATTGGGTCATTTTAGGTATTAATGAATATGTGTATTTTACACTTATCAAAATTCCCCAAACTAAACGATTGTGTGTCCTCACGCAATATCACATGCCTTATCACCAAATACCGGTCGAAACTTCCCCAATACATAAGCCTTTGAAAAGTAGCAAAATTTTAGTTTGATAGCGCTAATAGATCACAAGTTATAAAACACCCGATTTCCCATTTTCAAAACTTTTTCTCTTTTTATGGTTTTTCTTGATAATTATCTACCTAACTACAACTTATTCTTGTGTTGACATAATGTATTGTTTTCATTACCCTGATTGTAACTTTTATGAGTCATCAGATAAAAAGCACAATTAAAGTGTCTAAAACAGATGATTTCACATTCCCATTTTCACTTTTCCCATGCTAAGCTTAAAAATATGATCATCTGCTAATTACGAAACAAGTCTAAACTACTTTATAATTACAACTTGTGATCCTCTCCCGACATAAATCATATATTTGGTTGTGTGTTCAAATGTAATTTAAACCATTAAATCCACATATGTAGATAGTGGAAAATCCGACCGAAGCAATACACATGGGGCCTTTGGCTCAATATGTTAATCACTTAGCAATATCACAACTCAAAGCAAACAAAAAACTCCTTATCTAAGACATCGTTGGTTCACATTATCCCATTAAATGACTTTCTTCTCTAGGCATCCAACCGTCATCGGTAAGTGCTAAGGCTTTTGACACCCTATCTCCGGAGGAAAAAATAATCGAGACGCATGAACTTCGGATGAGAAAAGCCTGTAGACTTTTTAGCAACCTTAGTTCAAAAGAAATACATTGGTTTTTAGATAATGAAACTTTTCCTATTTATTTCTAACTTGCAACTTTATATTACTATTTACATATTAGGCTAGAATTGGTATCAACTTTTCTTCGACGACACATCGGTCACGCCTCCGACAATAGCTCTTGTATTATCATGATACCAACCCTAAATATAACATTCCTCCAGTCCTTTCCTTTCGATGTTCACATCGGGAGCGGAACCGACCAATGTCCATGTACTTTATTGCGATAGAGTTTTGTAGTAGTTAAGTTATTAACACTAATGATTATATAGCTTGCATCCTTTTATTCACGCAACTACATTTATTTTTTATTTTTAATTTACTTATATTACATATTATTTTTTTGCAAATAGAAAAATTTCGCTTTAGAAAACCAATGTAAAATTTCTTGAATAAATTCTTATTTCAATGAATGTCCGACTTCACTCGATAAGCTTTTTCTCTAAATATTTTGATTAGACTATAAGAGTAAAACTCTAATTTGTAAAAATTAAAGAGTACACGTATAATTAATCATTTTAAGAACTCCGGGGAAGAAAAACCACAAGTTATTCTTATAAGCTTTTAAGTTTTCCAAATAAACCTTGTTTAGCATCCTATCTCGTAATTAACACGATCATCTCTTATTCTTTGCAATTTAAAATCTCTAATAAAGAAATTCGCAAATACTTAGCCTATATAAAATCTAACTTGGCATATTTAAAATCTACTTGAGATTAGCACAAGTCTTCATTTACTAACGATTCAAGTCTAGCATGTTTAAAGCTACATGAGACTAGCACAAACTATCATCATTAATTGTTAAGGGAGAAAGCTAGAACTCTACACGTTCGATCGGGTTAAAAATTACTTCTTATTCTCACCAACGGAAAACCTACATTCGTGTCTTAACAATTTTTATTATTATTATTAATTTTTTTTTTTATTATTTTTTTAACAAATAAGATCTTAAAATTTTTAAAATTTTGCTATTTTTGTGGGAAAACAGGTACGTGAGAACAAAACAATAAGCAAGCAACATCAAATCGATAGATTCCCTCCCCAAACTAAAACGAAACATTGTCCTTAATGTTTAAAGTCGGGTCTCTACTTAAATCTAAGCCGTTTATGAATTATGCAAAGATAGACAAGAATCGATAATATGAAAGGATATTGGATCTCCCCAAACTAATTTCTAACAAAGGATGAGAAGCTCGAGTGAAACGGGATACAACACCGGACATGAGAGGCTTCAGAAATTGGTGGGTCAATCCTGCAAAAAACCACTACAAACAACAAACAACAAGAAACCGGAAAAGGATAGCCACAACACATCACAACACATTAAAAATAGAAAGAAAAATAGAAAAGGATAAGCATGGGGTGAACTCCCACGAAGCGGCTTGTTTTTGGTCACCGAGTCACAAGCTCGACTCGAAACCCTAGAAATTTAGTTGTCCATTAGGGAGAGTATTGAGATCCGGGACTACCTATGTGGTATGACCCTCCGAAGTAATGTTTCACACGGTGACTATTTTACTTTGAAATTGGGCCATCGGTGAGATATTCAACTGTACGTTTATGGAAAAAACTTGAGTGATAGTGAAAGGTCCCGACAACAGATTTTTAAGCTTTCCGGAGAATATCTTTAACCGGGCAGTGAAGAGTAAAACTTGATCACCAACATTGAAGATTCGATTCTTGATCTTTGAGTCATGAATGCAGTTTCGTCCTCGAATCCTTGTTAATTAAATTAATTCTCATAAGCTTGATCTCGAAGGCTCGTTAAGTTCTTAGATGCAGCTTCCGATTGAGTCACACGCCGCGGTTTAAGATCAAAATTACGTGTTAAGAGGCCAATAAAAATATACGCTTGTGTTCCAATTCGACCAGGTAAATGACAAGACTTTCCATAACGAACTGATAAGGTGTGCACCGATCGTGTTTTGAGGAGCGTTTCGGAATTCCCTACAAAAGCATCGTCTATCTGTGTCAGACCAGGATGCACGATTTTTCTTTTCCTCCTACCGTCCTTTCAAGAATACGCTTAAGACCACGATTTGACACCTCAACTTGATCACTCGTTTGAGGGTGATAAGCGGTAGCTAAACGATGTGTGACTCCATATTTAGACATCACTTTAGCAAATTGATCATTACAAAAATGGGTCCCACGATCGCTAATTATTAGCTCACAGTGTTTCCAAATCGGAAAAAGAGACTTTAAAAATTTCACAACTACACATCATCGTTTGTGGGGAGTACGCCTTCGCTTCAACCCATTTCGAAAGATAGTCCGACTGTGGCAACAGTATTGATAATACTTATTCCCTTAGATGACGAAAAGTCCCGATGAAAAATCAATACCTCATATAGATCAAAGAATTTCACAAACTTGGATAGCGTTTGAGGCATTTCATCACGATGTAGAAATTTTGCCTTGTTCGTTGCACTATTCACAAGATTTGATCATCGAATGAGCATCTCGATATATAGTGGCCAAAAGAAACCAGCATTCAAATACTTTTCGAGTAGTGAGATTGGGGCACTAATGATGCCCCTATGTTGTCCCTTCATGACAAGCCTTGAGGACTTATCAAGAGCTTCGTGTCCATGCACACACCTAACGAATGCGAATTGATCCGCACATATACGAACGAAGGTAGGTAACATCCCAGAAATAAATGTTTACAACGTCTTTGAAAATTTCCTCTTTGTTGAGTTGACATTCCTTTTTGATAAAATTCCCCGCAGTTGAAGTTTGCAAAATCGACAAACCATGGGGTACTTCCGTTTGATATAACTCCCAAGAGCGTTTTCTAACAGAAAATGTCGTTATGTCTTTTGGTTTTTTCCAAAACCATCTTGGAGAGGATTTTCTCGTTCAGACAATGATTCTGTCGGCTATATTATGTCAACTTCCTTTTCCTTGTCAAGAATGTGATATCGAACTCTTGTAAAAGTAACACCCATCGAAGCAGACCTTGGTTTGGCAACTTGTTTGTTCATGAGTATTTCAAAGCAGAGTTGGTCGGTATAAAACAATGCTTTTTAGATAAGACAGATATGGCTGAACTTTTCAAAAGCATACACTACGGCGAGCATCTCCGTTCTCCGTTTAGTGTAATGAATTTGAGCTTCAGTCGTCTCTTACAGCATAATGAATTGGTTGAAAATGCTTTGTCTTACGTTGTCCAAGAACCACACCAATCGCAAAATCGCTTGCATCACACATTAATTCGAAAGGTAGGTTCCAATCCGGTACAACTAAGATCGGAGCTTCAGTAAGCTTCTTCTTAAGGGTTTCGAACGCATTGATACAATCTTGAGAAAATACAAAAAGGTGTGTCTTTTTTGAGAAGGTGAGTTATTGGTCTAGAAATCTTGGAAAAGTCTTGAATGAAAAGATGGTAAAATCCCGCATGACCTAAAAAACTTCTAACTCCTTTGACGGTAGTCGGATGAGGGAGTTTAGCAATCACATCGACTTTTGCAATCGTCGACCTCGAATCCTGACTTAGATTACTTATGACCTAAAACAATACTTCTTTACACATGAAATAACATTTTTCCAATTAAGGACAAATGTTGTGTCATCACATCTTTTTACATGTATTGTTCAAGATAAGAAGACATGAATAAAAACTATCACCAAAAACGGAAAAATCATCCATAAACACATCCATTGTCTTTTCTATCATGTCGTGAAAAATTGCCATCATACAACGTTGAAAGGTTCCAGGAGCATTACATAATCCAAATGGCATACACAATAAGCAAAAGTACCGGTAACGGGCCACGTAAAAGTCAGTTTTTTCTTGATCATCAGAGGGATCAATTAAATCTGAAAATATCCTAAAAAAACATCTAAGAAACAATATAATTTCATTGCCGCTAGACGTTCTAGCATTTGATCCAGAACGGTATAGGAAACATGATCTATACTAGTTGCCTTGGCGTTTAAGCTTCCTATAATCTATACATACTCTCACATCCGGTAACTAGACGTGTCAGAATAAATTCATTATCATACATTTGCAACGTTACGGTCCATAGATCCTCTCCTTTTTTAGGAACACAATGGATTGGACTAACCACACGGGCCTGTCGAGGATCGGTATAACATTTCGGCATCAAGAGTTAATCACCCTCCTTCTTAATGACTTCAGGAATTTTCGGGTTTCACCCATCTTTTGACTTTGCAATTTGCAAAAAACCGAAGGTTTGCAATACGTCTTCCATAAAATTCTTATAAGTACAAAAAACAGGGTCGATACCCTTGATATCGGTTATTTTTCCAAGCAATTGCACTTTATGAGATTTAGAACATTAATGAGAGCTTCTTTTTGATTGTTTTTTAAACCTTTGAGCTATGATGGGGCTCGGGTTTTGCTTGGGATTAAACCCGAAACATATACGATATTAGATTAAATATCGAGCCCGATTCCCGATATTATACTATTACACCATTAACTAATTGATTGACCGAGACTTAAATACATAATGAACGAACTTCCAGTTCGACTCGATATTTTGAGGCTAACAGTCATCATTTAACAATTGTTCAAGCACATAAATGTCTTCCTCCGGATCACAATCATCATGATCACTTTCCAAAGAAATTGATTTGTCATAAAGATACGCATTAATTTCTTCCAAAGTAAATTCGGAAGTAAACGGCTCGGACGTCGAAGTGGGATTGCCACTTGAAAAATAATCACTAGGAAATCCTAACAATTCCAGAGCATACTCCTCACAAATTTCATCTATGATGTCAATTCGGTTTACCGATTTGTCATCCCTAGAGGAATATTTCATGGTTTGGTCTAAATTGAAAGTGACGGCTTCGTTGTCAACACGAAGGGCGATTTCTCCTTCGTAAACGTCAATTAAGGTACGACCGGTTTTCAAAAATGACCTTCCATGTAACAATCTGTATTTTTGATCAATGAACGACGCTATTAAATTTACTATTTATATTTTTTTTCTCGTACGCGTTCGCTTTTATTTTTAATCGATACGTTAAATCACGTGAACTATAAATCAACAATCAACGTAAGCGGGCACCAAACAAATTAAAGTTTACGTCAAGTAATCATTATATTATTATTACTAAAGTAATAATTTACTTATTATGTTTTATTATTTGTATCGGATACGTAAAGTGTATACGTTTCGCGATAAATTAAGTTTAGGTATTCCCGGAACCGTAAAATCTTTTCTACGCTTCAACAATTACTTATTTTTACATCCAACACTCAACGTTTGATAAAACTCACCCATATTTATCATGTTATGTCATCCCATATATATATGCAAGATAACAAAGACTTTATAAGTTACATACACTTGATAAATTAATAACTACACATTACATATTACTTTCATTTTTACCAACAATGTACAAGTAACAATAGATATTAACAAAAGGGAAGAGCTAGTAAACATCATCCCTTAATATCATGGGATGATCTCTTCATATGGGAACATAAAGACACCAACATTAATCACCCCCTTTTTACTCATCTTGCTCCCTTGACTCCAAATTTCCCTCCCCCTTTGAAGTCTTGGTCAAAGATAGCTAACATATGACCACCTTTATGTGTATATAATGCTTACATGCAAGGTGATAACATACACACTCATAAACACTTATCAAAAATCAATCTCTTTCTCTCCTTTTTCCTTCAATAAGCCACGACAAACATACACCCCTTTAAGCAATTCATACAAATTATTTTACAACCTATACACACCTACATACATCATTCCTAAGATATTCTAAGATGTTTCCAAGCATTGGCTAACCATTTGCAAGTAGTTATCAAGAAAAGGAAGCTAGGGTTTATATTTGGAAAACTAGGGTTTTCTTGTTTGCAAGCTTGGTTTAAAAATCTAAACAAGGGTTTAGATTGTATTTCTCATTATCATACATCACTTTGAGGTTACTTTTATAAACCTTTATGTCTTTACATTTATCATTTTATGTGTTTATGTGTTCTATTTAGCAATATCACCATTAGGATACTTTTAAACATGTAAAACATATTTCTACTTGTGGTTATGATTTTGAACACTTTTAAATATGTTGTGTAGTTTATAATATCATGGAATAAAGGAATTATAAGTATGGTAACATGTTGGTTAAAGTATAAACTTATAGTTAAAAAGTATATAAAAACAAAGTTATATAAATAAACCCCAAAAGATATATAGGGGCTGTTTTGGTTAGTATTTTGTAACAGCTAGATTATGATTTATAAAAATAATACATCTCATGACGATTCCAAAAAGATAAGAAACTTGAAAAACGGATAAATAACGAAAAAGTTACGGTAAAAACAAGTTATACGATAAATAAACGAATTTATAAAATAACTTTTATAAAAATTATATAAAACAGCAAGTTTGGTATTTTTAACAAATTATACATATTTTTAGGATTCCAAAATGATAAGAATCGTAATTTTTCAATTAATAACGAACAAGTTATGAATTTCGCGAGTTTACGACAATTAATACTTTTATAAAACTATTTTTATAAAAGTTACTGTTCATGACAGAGATATTTATTTTTTTAAACCTCATAAATAAATAGAATTTTCAATTACGAGAACGTGCTCGAAAGAATCGCTAAAAACAGAGCTATAACGAATAAAATACAACGTTTACGGGTTTTACGATAACTAAAACTATAAAAATAACTTTATAACTGGTATGAACAGTAAAAGTACTGTTCATCAGAGGGTCAAAAATATGAAAATGTCAATTTATGATAACTCGTCTTAATACGAAAGCGTGGGCATAAGAAACGTCAAAATCGGGCTTACAACGCAAAAGTTATGCTATATTTACTAAAACGGTAATTATAAACGTTTTTACTTATTAAACACAATTTTACCAAAACGATTAGATGGTGATTGAGCTATATAGAATTATATGTGGTTATCAAAGTACTATATTACTAGGGAGTTTCATAATGAGGCCTCTTCGGGGTGGCGTATCGACGAGTTGCTGGATTTACGATTTAAAGTGTCCTGGCTCCTCATACGTTCACTACATGACCTCTTAATTATGATAGCCCGAACGATAGTATGTTGTAACTAACATAAGACTTGCATATGATGTTAGTTAATCATAGCGATTAGTGCTTATACGACCGATATCTACTTAGGTTGCTTTCGGATATTTCCGTGACGCGTTTTCATTCATTCACTCGACTTATTCTTCACTTCACTTCTAAGGTGAGTTCATAGTCTCGCATTTCAATCTTTTCAATGTTTTATAAACCCGCGAGGGGAATACATGCTCGTTTACAAACTTGTATATTTTACTACAGTACAATTACCTTTCAATACTTTGTGAGTTCATAGCCCCACCTTTTCTCTTTTAAATGGTTTTCATGAACTGTTTTCGGGGTGAGAATACATGCTCGTTTTACCAAGTAAACTTATTGATTTCTATACATAAGCGTTACATGACTATTTTTACTAAAGCATGATTTGTTACTACATGATTTGAGATCGTTGAATACCTATATTTGAAGCCGTGAATTTTTGAATTACATTGCTTGTTTTACTATTGGACACAAGTGTTTTTCTAAGTGCTTTCAAAGTGTTTACAAAGTGTATGCTATCCAGATTACTGCCTGAATATTATTGCTAAGTTACCTTATTGCCGTGAAGTCCCTATTTATCATGAACCGTTAATTGCTATTGTAGTAAGCGCGAGTGTTGTGGATAGATCTATCGGGACTGACAATCCCCACCTTTCCTTGGGTCACTAGTTTGATCAAGGTGCATTTAAACATTGAGAGGGTGTGTGTGGCCGCCCCGGTGTTGGCAAGCTTCTATCTATATTCTGATTGGGGCAAAAATCTTGTTAACAAGGACGCTCCCCACCGGCGGCACCCCCTCCGGCTGCCACGCTAGATGCCTATTTAAATACCTGTTAATATTTAGACTTGGTGAATGGTTTCCCTGTTACCTTACTTGTTTTGGACTTGGAATACGTACTTAGTACCCATTACTTTGATCTTGTGGTCACTATGTAACATTTCTAGATTTATTAAATCACTACTTGGATTTCGGATGGATTTCGGAAATAACACTTTTAAATGTTGTAACGCTACTTTTCTTCTGAAATATTTCTTAAATTATTTCAATACTGTTTTTTACTTAAACCTATGAATTCACCAACATTATTGTTGACGTTTTAGCATGTATTTTCAGGTTACTATTTTGCTAGTGGAGCATTGGGAGCATTCGAGTCGCGCGGATATATATTTTTGAAGGCTTAATAACTTGAGTACTATTTGACAAACGTTTTGACAATGTTTTCTAATACATTATAAATGGAACCTATTTAACTCTGACATTTTTAATTAAATTGAATGTGACATTTTATTAAACGTCTCTTTTGAGGTCGTTTTCTGTGACTTGTACTTTGTGCCTTAAAGTCGCACCCCAATGTTACTATTCCGCTGCCGTCCGATTTTGGGGGTGTGACAAGAGTCGAGCAGGGTTCATCATACGTTTCACGTATCTAACCTAAAGAAGTGTTATCCGACGAACCGTTGGAAATTCCGTTGGAGGAAATACACTTTGACAATAAAACTCAACTTCATTGTAACTCTCGGCAAGGAGCTGAGTATACCTGGGAACATGACGACCAATTCTAGAAGAAATATCCGCATCTTTTCTCCGAACCCGTACTTTCATCTAGTGTCGCAACTAGAGAGATTGAATCGCGAGATAGAGAGATCATATAGGACTTCATTTAACGGGGCACAGGACTGTATCAATTCGTATTTATTGTTCAAAGGCAACGACATCATTTCAATCTCACTATTTTTTATCTCTCGTACGCGTTTGCTTTTTATTTTTATCATTTCGTTAATGCTCGTAAACTAAACGAATACTCCAATCAACCTGTAAACAGGCACCTACGAATTAAAGTTTTCACGTCAAATTAAAGCCAATATATCTTTTTACTAAAGTACCACCCCCCCCCCCTCCACTTTACTTATTATTTTTTATTTTTATTGGTTACGTAAAATGGTTACGTTTCGCGATAAATTAAGTTAGGCATTCCCGGAACCACAAAAATATTATAGCTTCAACAAATACCCACTTTTATACCAATACTCAAAATTTACAAAAAATATCATTACATATGCATGTATGACCGGATTATTATAGAGAGATGGTACAAAAATATCTAGTTTAAACACCCCATTCCTTATTTTCATGAGATTATGTCTCATTTAGGGAACCAACAACCCTTAGTCTCCAAGTTTTGACCAAAGACCAAGACCATGGATTTCCTTAAGACCCTCCTTATGTCTATTTGACTAATCAATGAAGTATAAAAGGCCTTAGCTAGAGATATAACACACACACTCTTCATTTTCTTAGGTGAAACTTCACTTTTCTCTTCTTTTTTTGCTTACAATACCCACGGCCGCAAAAAAGAAACACCTCTACACCATCCATTACACACATTTTTATTTTCAATATTTCTAAGTGTTTACACATCATTCCTATGATAACCTAAGATGTTTTGAAGGGTTGGTTAAGCAATTGCAAGGTTTAATCAAGTTATTGCAAGATTAGGGTTTCTTGAAACCTAGAATTTTCTTGGTGTTGCAAGCTTTGGTTTTTCATCTAAACAAATGTTTAGATTTTGTTGGTTATCATCATACATCTCACTAAGGTTATCTAAAACCCTTTATGTCTTTACATTTATCATTTTATGTGTATATAAGTTCTATGTAGTGAAATCACCATTAGGTTACTTTTAAACATGTATAACATATTTCTGCTTGTGATTATAATTTTATACACCTATTCATGTGTTATGTGGTTGAATAAATCATGGACTAAAGACCCTAAGGATGTAGGACATGTGATAATAAGTGTTATAATCAGGTCCGGCTTTGAGGGTGTGCAGAGTGGGCGATCGCACAGGGCCTCAAAAATTTTAAGGGCCGCAAAAATTGTCCCCTTAACAATATGTTAAACATTTAGATAACTAATTTGCATTTTATCTTATAAACAATGACATTTTATATATAACATTTATTCACGAAACGTCTTATTAAGTAATTTCGCCCAGGGCCCTAAAATTTTTAGAAATTTAGAGACGGCCGCTAGGCGTTTATACGGCCGGACTAGTAACAAGCGCGGTTAAACTAAAAGTTATAAAACTAGTTTTAAACTATTTTTCTAAAAAATATTCAAAAGTTGCTGTTTATAATTCGAAAAAATAAGCCTCTTTATTTTTTATATTTTTATAAAAATTATACATCTGTCATGGCGATTCCAAAATGTAAGAACTCAAAAACCGTTATATAACGAAAAGATACGTGAATTTTAAGTTTACGTTAAATATATACTTTTATAAAACTATTTTTATAAAAATTACTATTCACCACAGAAACTTATATTTTTAAAACATCAATAAATCGATAAAACTTTTAAATACGAAGACATGCTCGAAAGAATCGCTAAAAACGGAGTTAAAACGAATAAGTTACGACATTTACAAGATTTACGATAACTAAATCTATAAAAATAAATATATAACTGTTATGAACAGTAAAATCACTATTCATCAGAAAAACTCAAATTTTGAAAATGTTATATTTTGATAACTCGTCTTAATACGAAGGCATGGACGTAAGAAACGAAAGAAACCGACTTAAAACGAGAAAGTTACGCCAGTTTTACTAAAGTATACTTATAAACGTTTTTACTTTATAAATATGATTTCACTAAAACGATTAGATGGTGATGTAACTATATAGAATTATATGTGGTATTAGTTAATCAAAGTACTATATTACTAGGGAGTTTCATAATGAGGCCTCTTCAGGGTGGCGTATCGACGAGTTGTTGGATTTACGATTTAAAGTGTCCTAGCTCCTCATACGTCACTACATGACCTCTTAATTATGATAGCCCGAACGATAGTATGATGAGCTATACGACCTATAAATAATCAAAGTGTTTAGTACTTATACGACCTATATTAGATTAGGTTGCCTTCGGATTCCTTCGTGACACATTTTTCTATTGTGAATACTTGTTGATTACCATTCACTCGAGGTGAGTTCATAGCCCCCTTTTTACTACGTGATTGTTTTACAAAATCTACAGGGTGAATTACATTGCTTGTTTTACTATTGGACACAAGTGTTTTTCTAAGTGTTTTCAAAATGTTTACAAAGTGTATGCTATCCAGATTACTGCCTGAATATTATTGCTAAGTTACCTTATTGCCGTGAAGTCCCTATTTATCATGAACCGTTAATTGCTATTGTAGTAAGCGCGAGTATTGTGGATAGATCTATCGGGACTGACAATCCCCACCTTTCCTTGGGTCACTAGTTTGATCAAGGTGCATTTAACATTGAGAGGTGTTAGGTTGTTGGCAAGCATCCTATATTCTGATTGGGGCACAAATCTAGTTGGATTCTGATTTCTTTTAATTCAATGAATTTTGTCTTATAAATCTTTATGTATTTTTATCTAAACTATTGGGACTACAAGTTGAAATCTCTGATCTTTTGTAATGACATTAAATGGAATCTTATTTTTAACGTCCATTTAAGGTCGTTTTCTTTTTAAATTTAAAATTTCCTTGATTTTTGTACTTTGACGTAGCACCCCATTGTTACCTTTCCGCTGCGACCTGATTTTGGGGGTGTTACATCTAGAACAACAATGTGATAAATTAGACTTGTCTGTTGTTGAATTCAAAAGACAAATTGCAGAACTTCAAAAGTCATAGTCAATTTTGAAATGCAAAATGAGTGAAAACGAAGATAAATATCATGATATTCTTCTAGATCTTGAAGCAAGAGCTAAAAAGAATGAAGATGTTGTGTTGAAAATAGGTAACTCCTTACGAGGAATGTTTATGTTTGGACCAAAACCAATGTCATTTTATAATTCAAAAGTAAATCATAGTTTAGGGTACACAAATCCTTATACTCTTAAGAAAGAAATTTCTCAGAATCCAAAGTTATATGATGCTTCTTGCCTTGATGATTCAAAAATTCAAATGAATGTTAGAGATTCTGAGGACATACTTGATGATGCAACCAAGAGTCAAATCAAAATGAAAAGGAAAATCACAAGATCCAATTGCTATTGAGGAATAAACAAAAATGTTTGGTACAATTGACACAAAAAAGTTAAATGTCTTTACGAAGATTTGTTCCACAAAAGGAATTTTTGATGAACAAAATATATTTCTCATTTCTTTTTATATCTTCTTATAATTCTTTAATGGCATGTTCACGTATTCATCTTTGAGACAAGGACCAACTGTGACAATCAAGCCAAGTGCACTCCATATGCTCGGTAGATTGAATAAAATGGAAAATATTTTCAAAACATTGTTTGAGCTATTACAAACAAATTCTAAACGAGAAAGCATTTTCTACACCTCTCTAGAAGAAATACGGTTAACTAACTTTTGTCAACAAGAAGTGAAACCAATTGTTCATGAGTTGCATTTGCATTTTGAAATCTTTCAGAAATGATTTTTAAGAGATATAAAAGATATGAAAGATGCTTTTGACTCAACAGAAAATGATCTTAGTGAAACATGGAAACAAAATAAACTTTTGAAAAAACAACTCTTGGAAGCAAAACTCAAGCATGAAATCGAATGTTGTGTGTTGTTGAGTCATGAATGTGTAGAAAATTGTATGCAAGATAAAATTGAGAAAATTCAAAGGGACTCTATTGAAATCCAAGAGGGAATGCAAAAACGAATAAACATTCTTGAAAATGATGTTCAAAGATGTCAAAAACAAAGTCTTGATTTTGAAATACAATTGCAACATGAAAAAGAAAGACGCAAATGTGAAACCTCTTGGATATCAAAGATGGAAAAACTTAAGAGTGAGAACGTGTCTTTGGAATTTCAAGTACAATCTTTGATAAAAGAACGAGAAAATGTCAAAATAGAATATCAAAAACTTTTTGAGTCAATCAAAAGGACATGAACTCAAACTCAAGGGGAAATCAATGAGTTGCTAAGCCAAGACTCGGACAAAGATATACAAACTCTACACAACTCTACATCAATATCTTTTCTTTTTCTTTTCTATTTTTCTCTTTTTTTTGGATAACATAATACATCACTTGGGGTTTATAACACGTACCCCTACACTTGAGCTTTTACATGCTCAATATTTACAATCTAACTAATGACCCGATTTGAGATGGATCAAAATAACATGGAGATCATCTAACAAACGTATGGGGTATTGACTTAACTTTTCTTCCCCATTCTTTCGTGAAATAAATACTACCATGAATTCCAATCGTCCCAAAACTGTATTTACAAAGATAAAGACTTAGCAATCGTGTACTCAAATAATTAACTTAGGTTAACACAATAATGTACTAAAAGTGAATACATACAAGGTGGGCTAAGGCGATTTGGGTGTAACGATTGGTTTAAAGGTGACAATGCTCTTCATTAATAGTTCGGCTTAACCAGAAAATTACGAGAACCGTGAAAAAGGATAGGCTCGGAGGGTTGTACTAGGGGTATCCTGCACTAAAAGTGAGTGCATGGCAAGGGTGTGGAATAGTTATATGATCGGTGTGACCATCATAACAATTACAGGTTTAAAACATGGGTTAATCCTAATGCCTCTTATCAAGCAAATCCTAATACAAACTTTAAAAAGTCAAAAGAGGACAATTATTTTAGGGCAGAGAGAGTATTATCTATACTAAATATAGAGCACGAATGTATTTTCCTTAAAACTTAAAAAATAGTCATTTTACTAGAATAACCATACCACACCCATATATACATAAAAAATTACACACACAAACTTACGTTCCTATACACTGTCGTTTCTATGCACGAGTAATCATCTAGTTGTGTAGAAAAAACTCTTAGGTAAGACTGCAAAAACGCCAAGCTTTTATCAAAAACCTCGAGCTCAAGTTTGATTTTGACTCGATCGAGTCGAGCTTTTATCAAGCTCGAGCCCGAGCCCAATAAACTAGCTCGGAACACGTAACGAACTGAACTCACGCTTTCAATAGCTCGAGCTTTTATCGGAGCTTTCACGTACATAA
Source organism: Tanacetum coccineum (assembly GCA_026074375.1). Lineage (NCBI taxonomy): Eukaryota > Viridiplantae > Streptophyta > Magnoliopsida > Asterales > Asteraceae > Tanacetum > Tanacetum coccineum. The sequence continues at coordinate 5,034 of BQNB010042259.1, read as the reverse complement.
TTTTTTTTGTTATACATATTTATATGAATGATGACATCAAATAACGTCTATTTTATGGTACCATTTATCCCATGTAATTAACCCATTTTGTATAATTAATGCAAAGAATTATTACTTAATCGTTCATATTTGAGAATTGCAGTAATTATGGAGTACTTGGTGAAGTTATGCTAAAAGGCACGCATTTTGGAGCATAAACGAAGAGTTCGAGAAAGTCTACTGATCTGACAGAAAATACGCCGTATTATTCTAGACCTATACGACGTATCCAAGACTTTGACGAATCAAAAGACCATTGCCTGACTTTGAAGAATACGCCGTATCCACATCAACGATATGCCGTATATAATACTTTGGTCAACGAAGAAGAATCAACTGGTTTTACCTCAATACGCCGTATCCATCAAGAAGATACGGCGTATCCGTGCCTACACTTCACAAATAACCACGAAGGATTGGAGACCCAATACGCCGTATCCAGGAGACATCAATACGCCGTATTCACAATATAGTAATAAAATATTCTTTAAGATATCAAAAGTGATCCTTACTCTAAGAAATCCCAATAACGACGATCCCACATTGCTCGATGTTACGTATCGAAACCGCTTCCAGACCTTAATAAATGAACGACCTAACTTAGTAGGTATCTCAAGTGAATCCCTAAACCACCAAGTCGACCAAGAGACGAATAAAGGATCCTAGAAGGTTAGAAAAGAACCTCAAGATCATAGGAAAACTCTTGTAATATTCGCACAACCGAATACGCGTTCGATTAAGGTTTCTTTAATTTAATCGTTCATATATCAAACCGTGTGTATTTTTACAACGACTATCGGCAGATACCTTTAGTATCCTGCCAAGTTTAATGAAACTTAATATATGGTTTGTTTATCTTGATTGCTTAATTTATCATTGATTGTTGTTTATGTTTATTAATTTATATTTGTTAACGTGCTTAAGTATGCAACCTATCATTCAACTGGGTCTAGTCCTACATATTTAATGCGCTGCAACTTCGGTGTTGTTTGGACGTATGCTAAGAGTCCGGGATAACTCTCCATGTTGCAATTTATATATCTAGAATCATAGGATGACAAATATTGACCTATCTTTGCCTTTTGATTATGAGCTTAGTTGAGCCATAAGGTGACCTTGGTACCAACGAGTACATTATAATCAATTGGTAAGGACTCGGATAATGGACTACTAGTATATAAAGAGTAGTTAAGCAGTAAGTGGGTAAACTCTTCATGAGTTAGGGTTTAGTAAGAGCACCATTATTAATCTCCTAAGATAGATTATAATCAACAAATGCTTGCATAGGCGGAAATAGCGTCTAATTTGACAGGATTACGTTTCTAGGTCTTAGGAAGAAGTACCGCCTAAGTCTAGGAATGATATGCCCATCGAGATAAGTTAATCATTGGACTAATAAACAAACTTGTGTTTTATCAGATTGTTCATGGTTGATACGTTTTCCTTACATTAGTTCTCGACCGCTTCTCTATCGTTTGTTTGTCTTCTTGTGTGTGTTTATTCATTTACTTGTCATCAAAACCTTAGGTTAGATAACTAAACCTCGTGCCAATCTCTTAGGCTAACCCCCCTCCCCTTTTGCATTAGTTTTAGGTTTAACTTAGATAACTAAAATATTGATAGAATTAGGAATTAACGCTCTCCGCTCGCTCTTTATGATCGACACTACTTACCAGAAACTTTCATCCTAACCGGTACACTGCCCGTTAAAGTGTTGTTTTTAGGTATAGTCGGCATAAAATAAATAGTAAAACTTGAAACATAAAATACTTACTTACAACGACACATCAAGTTTTTGGCGCCGCTACCGAGGAGTGAAGTTGTTTAATTCTTGTTTTTATTAGTGTTATAGTTTAGTTTAGCTTATATTAATTTGCATGTTTGTGTGTTTTATTTTCTGCATTGTATATTTTTGCATATTGTGTGTTTGTGTGTTTTCTGCATTGTTACAGTCTACTGTAACTTTTGGTGTCAAATACTCAATATGGCGTATTCAATTTATTGGATACGCGTATAAATTTTTTTCAAACCGGTACAACGTATTCGATTCTATCATCAATACGTCGTATTAAGCTATTTGACAGTTTTCTTTCATATCGAATTTATTACAGGTAAAATGAGACTACCCCAAACCTTACTAGGAGGATATATCATGCTTAAGGAAGAAAAAGCTTGTAGGCGTGGTAAGGTGTATAACTGAGAAACTGCTACATATGGTAAGATCGGGTCTGATGAAGATGTTCACGACCTCAGATCTGTTGAGACTGAATTCCTAGCTATAGTCTTCAATGATTAGTTAACATTTGAAGAATCACTCTCATGTGAACCCACGGTAAGTTCTCTTAACGACAATAAAATTTACTTTAGAATATCGTTTGACGAATTCGACGATGAAAATTACACGGTTATTTTTGACAAAAACTTGTTTTCTTATAAAATAATTTATGCCAATGATTTGAAAACGGATTCGGAAAAAGATTATGAAAAAGTCAATATGCCTTTGTTTTCGTCACCTAAGCCTACGGTCAGTTATTTTGATGATTTAGACTTCTTTAAAGAATTTGAGAATGAATTTTCAGCCATTGTTTACAATGATGCTCTAACGTCTAAATCCGATTTCTTAAAATGAACCTACAGTAAGTCCCTCAACATATCAATGAATTTAATTGTGAACGATGAAACTTCAATTGTTCGATATGTGATGAAGAGGAACAAAACGTTTATACTTTAATGATCTATTTCTTTTAACGTAATATATCCTGATGATTCAAATCAGATGAGGAGAATAAAGATATAAAATTCGATATTGAACACTCTCGGGGAATCTATCTGTCAAAACCATACCTATGTAATAAATACGATGATGTGCCTATGCCTACGGGTCAAATAATCTTTTGGAAACAAGTCATGATACATCTAATAAATTTTTTAAAACTAAATTTTTTATCATGGAATTAAATCTTAATATCATGACTTGTAATTATATTATCAAAGGGATGCTAATAAATCTTTTCAAGAATTTGTATGTGTCATTTGGCATCCCATTCGACCCCAAATGTTTTAATAAGATGGAGTAAATTGCAAGTCTAACTTGAAAGACTTTATTCTGTAAACACAAAGTGCCTTGCCGGGAGACAACCCGGAATGTAATTTTCAATTTTTATCGAGTCTGTCTTCCCAGACTGTCTATTCAACGTATCCAAACCCTATGGATACGGCGTATTGACCTTTTGGACGTTATCCAATCTTTATTTTCAGCACAGTCTATACGGCATATTCGTTAAATGAATATAGCATATTCGATACAGGTATCAATACGGCGTATCCTCGGGTATGGATACGGCATATCGACTTCCTGTACTGTTTTAGGTGTTTAATTCGAGTCTAACCAAACGAATACATGGAGATAGAATTGCATTTGTTTTCTGAGAATTTATACAGGACCTCGTGAAAGAAAATCGACGAATATTGGTGGAGAATTTACAAATCTAGAGATCGTGAAGTGTTTGAGTCTTAAAACCTCAAGACGGCTGTTCAACACGAATTCTTGCTCAATAAACTCAACATGGAGAATCTATCGAGCAAATATCAGGGGAGTTTCTCATTCTAATTCTTTTTAATTCCTGTTTTTAATGTTTTATCTATATAACGAGGATGTTGTATAATTTAAATGGGGGGATAGAATTAGAATGTTTACTTGTCCTATTTTTCACACTAAAATGCTTAAATTATGCTCAAACTTAAAAAAAATTCAAGCATAATTTTGTGAAATTACTTGATACATAACCCGCACACAATAACCCTTGTTAGATATTATGAGGATTTAACCTATCCGTTTCCAAATGTTTACCCAAATTCCACAAAATATGAGTGTGTCGGTGATGTTGTAGACTTTAGAACTTGGCTTGGTATATCACTCGAGACCGCAATGATGAGTACTATGGATTTAGATGGAGTAACTTGTTTAAATTGGTAAATTTTAGGATTACACCCAAAACGCCTTTACATGTTGCTTATTAACTAACTACACCGGTTAGTTAACCCCCGTATAAACCATTTGTTTACTCTCAGTTTAAAAGTAAGATACCCCTATAACAACTCGTAGAGCCAATCCTGTAGGAAATTTACCAATTATTTGTTTTGTTACACATTTACACCTTAGCCTACCCGGTTAGATTAAGTTTATTTTACAGTTGCTAGTTGCTTGAAGTGTAAATTTTGTATTTCTCGAGTCTTGTGTCAACTTTGGTACGGTTGGAAGAAATTTTCACATCGCAAATGGGAATGTATATTATAGTCAAAACTCATGTATTTTTACTACCATCGCATTTAATGGTACGTCCGAAGAATGAAGAATTATCGAAGGAATTATCCAGAATTATTATGATCGTGAAGATGGTGAAATTACACCGAGTTTCGTAGTATAGTGTTAAAAAAATCGAAAAAATTAGAAAAATCACAACAAAAAAGAGAAGGAAAGTTTGAAGATAATCGTTTCGCAACTACCGAAGGAATTACATGAAGGATCAATTATTCGTTGAAACAAATCGACGATGTAGAGTATTGAATAAAGTGGAAGATATCGCCACTTACCCTGTATAGTATGTAAAGTATAGGATGATTGAGAAGTTGACCATTACGGGAACGCCAACTTAGGTTGTTGTTTTTGATCTATGATCAAGACGTTGGAAATAGTTGTGTCTTTCTCATGGTTACGGTCGGGAAAAAGTGTCTAGCAACTTGTTTGTTAGACTTAATCTATTTGTTTCGTAATTTTTATTTAACAACAATTTACTTCTCTTTCCTTCATCCTAACCGTTGGTTAAATTCGAATGAGGATGTGATCGAACACACATGTCTATTCCGTCGTTACAGCCATATATGTGTGCTTTAGCTACCTTGTTGGAGTGGTACTTTTGGTGAAATATTGAAAAATGATCAACCCTAATCCTTATCTTACAAACCCATATTTACCTTTATAAACTTGTTACTCCT